>JAFIRS010003316.1:0-143044 GCA_018342105.1 Gonioctena quinquepunctata | reverse complement strand
AAGTTCCAGAACGGCTGCCCACCCCACGGGAGGCCAGGGTGGGAGCGCAACACTAAGGAATCGAGAAGAAGTAAACCAGAAACAGCAAAAAGAAGCGGAATATCACCCAGGAGTGGATGTAGGGAGTGGCCCGCCCCCGCGATCTTTAGCTGAAGATATAAACTCAAAATTTTTAATCATGAGCAATTGCTTTGTGAATCAAACACAAATGCTGTATGATATACTAGTCGCCATAAAGGCACTTACAACTCAAATACAACAGCTCGGCGCTGTGCTGACGGCGGTGGCGCCTGGGGAGGTGCGGGGGCGGCGGCAAGAACCGCGAACGCCCGCGCACGGCTCCGGGAGGCCGCCGGAGGCAAATGTGGCGAGCTAAAAATCCACAAAAACATTACACAAAAAAATCCTTTTACTCAAAACTTACACAAAACAAACATTAAATTGTAACTCCAAATCAATATTAGCTACCACAAAACTTCTACACAAAAACCATCCACACAACCCCAACATACAAAAACTACTTCAAATCAATTTGAAAAATCAAATTAAATACACAAAAAATCCCTCCAAAACGAGAAAAATGCTTCAGCTTTTCTCAGTTTCCTTCAAAAACTTTTACACAAACCATCCCCAAAAAAAAAAACTCTTACCTCAAATCACAAATCAGCTTCCCAACCTGCTCACCCCTCAGGGTCGTCGGCGCATGGGGTCCCAGACCCTCCCATGCGTCCCGGTGGGTGGGGAGAGAAGTGATATAACACAAACGGCTATTCAAGCTACATCCACAAAACCACCCCAAAACTCAAAATACTCAAAATCACACAAAACAAACATTAAATTGTAACTTCAAATCAATCTTGCACAAAAACTACCCCCAAAAAACTGCTACTTCAAAGCCCTCAAAACTATACTCAAAAATATCCTCAAAAACCACCCTCAAAACATCACACTCAAATATTACTCAAATAACTCAAACTATCACTCTCCCTTCACCAGGTTTTTTGATCATTTCTTTTCCTGGAAAACTACACAAAATAAATTTCCACAAAACAATCTCATACACAAACAAACAAAACTCCCTCAAATATTCATATTAAAGCACTATGCTAGGAGATGAATTACACCCTCAAAAATAACACACCTAACACACTTCCACAGAGAACAGCTAAAGATCGCTGGGACGGGGTCCGGTCCCTCACTCGTCCGAGGGTTGCAGTCCGTTTTTGAATCGGGACGTCCGCTCGGAGGCTGGAAACAGCACTCCGAGGGGATGGTCTGGCTCTCTCCGGGCTAGGGTTGCGCGAACAACTTTAACCTGTGAACATTGTATATATTTTTATTGTAAATATGTAAATAGTATGTAAGTTAGTTAGGTATGATATGTAATCACGGAAAACTGAATAAACTACTTTTGATTTGATTTGGTTCTCGTCGATCACCGAAGTCAAGCAACGTCGGGCGCGGTTAGTACTCAGATGGGTGACCGCTTGGGAACACCGCGTGTCGTTGCCTGGAATTTTAATGAAATATACTCCTCTTGCGACTGGCTGAATGACGAAATGTCCAAGCCAAAAACCTAGGCCGGACCTGTTGCCTCACACGTTGCCATCGACAGCATGAGATCATCCCCGGAGATATTCGAGAACCATCCAGTCGCTCTTCCGCGGAAAACAACGGTCAATATTGGAAACACTTGGAACATGCCGTCGCCAACTGCCGGATTTCGAAAGATCGGGAATCCTGTGACGGAGATAAATAGGTAGCCCTCCAGATGGCAAGGACAGTCTGAACGAGCCCATACGATCGAGCTATATAGTGGAGTAGTAATATAAATTTGTAGATTAAGTGTGAAATAAATTAGTAGAACCAAGTTAAGTTTATTTACGTTACAATTGGTGTCGGAAGTGAGATTTTGAAAATAAACGGTTTTCGCGAAGTGGACAATTGTGCGTGGGAATATAAACTGATACACTCTTCGCGTGAAACAGACAATAGACTGGTGGCCCGTGGAAAAGAATTCGCGAAGTGAATTTTTAACAAACTGATAAACTTTTCGTGTGAAACAGACTGATACCTCGTCAAAGACAAAATGTGTTCAAGAAAAGTGCGCCTTGCGGATTTGAAGGTAGCGGAATTGAAACAGGAATTGGAGGAAAGGGAACTGGAAACAACGGGTAAAAAGCAAGTACTCCAGGAAAGACTTGCAGAAGGACTTATACAAGAAGGTGAGGACCCCGAAACATTTTTATTCGAAGTTCCCGGAGGTGATTTGAGTCCGATAATAGAATCCTTGAAAGAAGAGCTGCAACAAAATTCGAGGACTTTGGAAGAAAATTCAAGAAGCCTGGAAGAAAATTCTAGAAATCTGGAAGAGAAGCTTCTAGAAAATTCAAGAAGCCTGGAAGAAAATGCAAGAAGCCTGGAAGAGAAGTTCCTGGAAAACACAGAAGGCCTAAAAAAAGAATTGTGTGGTGTGGCTAATTTTCTAGAAGAAAGAATGGGAACCGTTGAGACAGAGATAGATAAAATTAGGGAGCAAATGAACACGGAGGTAGATAAAATCAAAGATGGGGTCGAGGCAGAAATGGACAAAATAAAGGAAACGATCAGTAAGCTGGAAAAACGAATTAATAGTGCGCCCTCCACAGAGATGGTTAACGAAAATGCAAGGCTGGACTTGAGTTTGAACTTGGATAAAGTTCAAGAGGGTATAAAAGATGTCAAGGTCATTTCAGAAATAGGGAAGCTTTCCATGAAGCCGCCTCAGTTCGACGGAAAACTCCATGGGCAAATTACCGCCGGCAGTTTGAAGCAGCGGCCAAAGCAAACGGATGGAATGCAGGGGAAAGAGCTGTAGCACTGACACTTGCATTACGTGGAGAAGCGACAAATATTCTACAAACTCTCACCGCCCAAGAACAGGAGGACTATGATCAGCTGATTAAACATCTAGAATTACGATATGGCCACGCCCATTTGGAACACGTATACCACTCCCAGCTGAAAAATCGCTGCAAAATCGGGCGAATCCTTCAAGAATTCGAAACTGACATTGCACGCTTGGTTCGTCTCGCATATCCATCCACACCAGAAAATGTAATGGAGCGACTAGCGGTTCAAGCATTCCTGGATGGACTCCGTGACCAAGAAACCAGACAAGCGTTGACACTAGCCCGTCCAACACATCTCGTAGACGCACTGGCACGCGCTTTGGAATTCGAGGCAGCGAAACAATCTTGCAAAAGCCAGAGTAAAGTCCGAATGATTGAGGAAGACTCACAGGAGCCTGCTAATTTGGAAGCTGCCATAAGGAAACTGATTGAGGAAGTGTTCCCTGAGAAAAGACAGATAAGATGCTGGAATTGTGGCAAAATTGGACATGTGCGTAGCAAATGTCCAACATTCGAAAACACGACTCCGATGCAGGAAAACTAAAGAAGGTCGACGAGAAGGAGCAATCGTCGGCCTGTGTCCAGCAAGCCCCGGTTAACAACGCATATGTCGCTATCCTGCAACGACAGAACAGAGGTGTATTCGTAGACGGTCTCATCAATAACGAGCCTTGCACCATGCTGCTAGATACAGGTGCGACTAGGACAATTCTCGGACCTTCCTTTGCCAGAACACCGGAACGAATTGAACCGACAACTTGGAAGCTACGCACAGCAACAGGGGAGCCAGCTACTGTATATGGCGAGCTACCGATTGAAATAATTTTGGGCAGCACTAAAGTGAAACATCAGGCACTTGTAGCGGACATCGAAGACGATGCAATCATCGGAATGGACATCATGAATTCCAGAGGGTTTGAATTGGATTTCAAAGACGGCGTCCTACTTCATGGGAGAAGTGAAGAGTTGATCCGTGTGCTGTTGGCTGAAGATGTAAGCGTACCTGAGAGGGCTGAAACCATTCTGGAGGCTCGCCTGGACGGGAGTGCGAGCAGTGGAGACGTGGTGATGTTCGAGCCCAAACTTCATGATGAGAAAATTGGGCGAGGGATTGCCCTAGGGAAAACCCTGTTACGTGCTGAAAAATTTGTGCCGGTAGGGTCATGAATGTCAATTACTTTCCAGTGACCTTAAAGAAAGGAACAATTTTAGGGCACTGCTCGTCAGTTTCATCTAGATCCGGGCGTACGAGGTACGATTAGCCAACCCAACAACTTGCCCACAGAACTAGAAAAATTAGTTACCATCTCTTCCAAAGACATAAACCAGCTCAACAGCCCAAACTAAGAGATTTAGTCAAAAGTACCAAGACATCTTCGATACCGGACAAAGAAAAGGGGTCGAACTAATGTGGTCCAGCACAAGATTGATACTGGGGTGCCGACCGATCCGGCAATCAGCAAGAAGACTTCTCTGCCAAGAAGGAAGAGGCTGACAAAATAGTCAGTGATATGGGAAAAGAAGGAGTTATCGAACCATCTGACAGTCCCTGGTCCTTCCAGTCGTACTGGTGAAGAAAAAGGATGGATCGACACGCTTTTGTGTAGACTATCGCCAACTTAATAATGTCACGAAGAAGGACAGTTACCCTCCCGAGAATAGATGACACCTAGACACGTTGGCTGGTTCCACGATTTCTCGACCCTTGATCTGAAGAGTGGATACTGGCAAGTAGAACTTGCTCAGGAAGATCGAGAAAAGACTGCTTTTACCATCGGCTCAGGATTGTGGCAGTTCACCGTTATGCCATTCGGGCTCTGTAATGCTCCCGCCACATTCGAAAGATTGATGGAGACAGTGCTGAAGGGACTCTCATGGAACACGTGTCTAGTGTATCTCGACGACATAATTGTGGTCGGCAGATCGTTCGAGGACCACGTGAAAACTTGGAGGAAGTATTCCTGCGACTGAGGAACCGGATTGAAGCTGAGCCCAAGAAATGCCATCTGTTCCAAAAAGAAGTACGATACCTCGGCCACGTTGTCTCTGGGAAGGAGTAGCAGTGGATGACCAGAAGATCAAAGCTGTTAAGGATTGGCCCATCCCAAAAGACATTCACCAACTTCGAAGTTTCCTTGGTTTATGCACATACTATCGCCGATATGTGCTGGATTCGCCAACATCGCTAAACCACTGACCAGGCTCACGGAAGGCCAAACAAAGTTCCAGTGGTCCGAAGAATGTCAAGACTCACCAGGAAGCTGAAAGGAGCTTTGATCAACGCACCTGTACTGAGCTATCCCTACCCAAAGGGAAATTCATTTTGATACGGACGCCAGCAACGTGGGACTTGGAGCTGTCCTATCTCAGATCCAGGAGGGACAGGAGAAGGTCATTGGTTATTTCAGCAAGACGCTTAGCAAACCAGAGCGCAATTACTGTGTCACCAGGCGAGAGCTGTAGCTGTTGTAAAGGGAGTGGAGCACTCTACAAGTACGTGTATGGAAGAAGATTCCTGTGAGAACTGACCATGCAGCTCTCAAATGGCTCTTACAGTTCAAAAAATCCTGAGGGTCAAGTAGCACTTTGGGATCGAGAGACTCCAAGAATCTGATTTCGAGATCGAACATCGAGCCGGAACTAGCCATAAGAATGCAGATGCCTTGTCGCGAAGACCATGTCCAGATGATTGCTCACATTGCCGACGAGCAGAAGAGAAAGAAGCAACACTTTGTAGAACCGCGGCAATGGATGACAACTGGAATGACAGCAAGATCCAGAAAGACCAAGAGAAAGACCCCGACCTTGGCTTAGTTGTCAGCTGGAAGAAGGCCAATCGAAGACCATCATGGCAGGAAGTCGCAGGTTACTCGCCGGCTGTTAAGTCCTATTGGGCACAATGGAACTCTCTTATTCTGGACAATGGAATCCTGAAACGTGTGCTGGAGGCCGATATTGGTGGGGAAGACAGACGCCAAATAATTGTTCCCAGGAACAGAAGAGAGGAAGTGCTGCGGAAATCCATGATGGAGTCGCTGGAGGACATCTGGGAGTGACGAAGACCCTGCAGAAAGTGAGGCAACGGTTTTACTGGACCAATTGTCAAGCTGACGTCCAGGACTGGTGCAGAAAGTGCGCTGTATGCGCTGCTAGCAATGGACCTCGAATACGCTCCAAGGCCCCGATGCGTCAGTACAACGTAGGCAGCCCTTTCGAGAGAATCGCCATTGACATCGCCGGCCCGTTTCCCGTATCCGACCACGGGAATAAATACATCCTTGTGGCAATGGACTACTTCAGTAAGTGGGCGGAAGCCTATGCCCTGCCCAACCAGGAAGCCATCACGTCGCCGACGTCTTGGTGAAAGAGTGGATATGTCGATTCGGTATTCCAATGGAGCTGCACTCGGATCAAGGCAGAAATTTCGAATCCAACCTTTTCCAAGAAATATGTCTACTGCTGAACATCCGCAAGACAAGAACCACGGCCCTACATCCGCAGTCCGATGGAATGGTGGAACGGATGAACAGGACGATCAACCCCCACTTGTCCAAGGTTGTCTCTGACCATCAAAGAGACTGGGACCAGTATCTTCATTTGTTCCTGATGGCCTATCGATCCGCAGTACACGAGTCAACCGGTCAAACTCCTGCTAGTATTATAATGGGCCGAGAACTGCGACTGCCTTGTGACCTGAAGTTTGGGATACCGCCGGGACAAGACACTGCGGAGAGGACTACGTCAGCAAACTTCGGCAGAGAATGGACGACATCCACGAACGAGTCCGGTTGAACATCCAGAGTGCCAGCGATAAAATGAAGAAGACCTATGACATCAAGGCCGACGCTGGAGGATTTAAGGTTGATGACCTGGTTTGGCTGTACAACCCCAAACGTCGTCGTGGACTATCACCAAAGTTGCGGAACTCGTGGAAGGCCCGTATAAAATCGTGAAAAGGATAAACGACCTTGTGTACCGAATCCATAAGCCACCCCGAGGGAAACCAAGGGTCGTCCATTTCAACAGGTTGGCCCCTTACGCTGGAAACCATGACCAAGTTCGCACCCTCAAGCCACCGGAGGATGATATGACGTTCGAGAAGTTTATGTCCTTGTATTCAAACGGGCAGAAAGTTCTACATGGGGTTACTAGAGAGGAGTCACGAGACCTTTCGAGGTGCCTGCTGACTACGCACTAGCGCACTGTGTGGCAGAAGATCTTCGAATGTCCAGGGCATCGCCGTAGTGTTCTCCAAGAAATTTGGTCAACTCCAAACACTGCGGGAGCAGAATCCAGAAGTTGGTGGGGTGCTACAGTTGAAGAAAGGCCAGAGAAACATCTACTACCTAGTTACCAAGAGGCATTCCCAAGATAAACCGTCCTATGAAGATGTCTGGAAGAGTCTCACCAAACTAAGAGATACTATGGTGGACCAGAATCTGGCGGATCTAGCAATCCCAAAACTATCCTGTGGTATTGATGGGTTGGACTGGAGAGTCATAAGAAGTATGCTGGAGGCGATATTCAGATCCAGCGGCGTCAGGATTTTGGTTTGCTGTAACCCTCTTCCACGACCGATCATGAAGACCGTGGAGTGTTACTTCCATCGAACTTCACGGTGCAGATATGGGGAGTCATGCAGATATCGTCACACTCCAAGGATGAAATTTCGGGACGAAATGTCTTTAAGAAGGGGGCAATGTAACGAACCTAGGCCGGACCTGTCGCCTCACACGTTGCCATCGACAGCGAAGAGATCATCCCCGGAGATATTCGAGAACCATCCAGTCGCTCTTCCGCGGAAAACAACGGTCAATATTGGAAACAATTGGAACATGCCGTCGCCAACTGCCGGAATTCGAAAGATCGGGAATCCTGTGACGGAGATAAATAGGTAGCCCTCCAGATGGCAAGGACAGTCTGAACGAGCCCATACGATCGAGCTATACAGTGGAGTAGTAATATAAATTTGTAGATTAAGTGTGAAATAAATTAGTAGAACCAAGTTAAGTTTATTTACGTTACAATATCTAACTCACTTAATGAATCACTCAGTTGAAGTAGGAAAATTTCCGGACCTAATGAAAATTTCGAAGTGTACACCGATTCTTAAAAAAGGCGTTCCGATACTGGTAGAGAACTACAGATCTATATGTGTCCCGGATCCAATTTCAAAATTATGGAGAGAGCAATGCAAAGCAGGCTGGTAAACTTTTTTGAGTAATAGAAATTACTATAACCACATCAAAATGGGTTTCATTCGGGCCTATCAACTGAAACTGCCTCAACTGAAACTAAATACAGAATATTCACGAAATCCTAGAAAACAAAGCTTCATGCAATAGGTGTGAGAGACTCTATCAATGACTGGTTGATATCTTTCACACAAAATCGTCTTATCGTTGTTGATGTAAACAATACATATTCAATACATACGAACCACTGAACTAGGAATACCAGCAGTGTTCTGGGGCCGCTGCTGTTCTTGGTATATATATAAACGATTTGTTGATTTGAAATTATCTTGGATGAACCAAATAAACCACCTTTGTAACAAGCTCCGCAAAACGTATTCTGCTTTATACTCCTACAAAAAATATCTCTATGAACAAGGTCTGATTAACGTCCACTATCCTCTGACATTCTTAACAATCAGTTACAACTCAATATCTTGGTAACCAAAGTTTCTACTCTACAGAAGCGCATTACCCGCCTCATTTTCAACCTAAAGTATTAGACTGAGAGCTGGCTAAGTAAATTAAATATGATAAGGTACAAGGGAAATTTTTGCATAGAAACCTTCCTTACCTTCTGACAAGTGTGTAGCTCTCCAGGCAGAACTCAGTCCCGAGGCTGAAAGCGGGGGCGGACGATAAAAATTATTCCAGAGCGCAGCCTGGCGCCCACATAACTGTGAACACTTAATCATTCATCAAGGCCTGGTAGCCGTGTTGAATAAACGCTCGCGTTTAAAATGAAACGACCGAGGTTCGATCCCGAGCTGGGTCACGCAATTTTTATTTTATTTTTCATTTACTATTACACTCAAATCAACCAAAATATAGTACCCCAGAACCTTCACCCTCACAAACACTCAAGATAAAAACAGCATTTTCACACAGCATGATTTGCTCCACAGCGGCCAAAGGCTGCTGAAAATTTCTCTGAACCTGCTTTTTCGGCGTACCTTTCCCAGTTGGGGCACACTGTATATCGGTTAATTATATTTCTAAGTGTCATATGAACGAAAGGAAAATCTGACCTTCGTAACACACTTCATACCTGCATTGTATAACAGAGCAATTACAACTGACTTCAGCAATTGTAATGTGAAATATACTGGGAACTGATTGTTTTTTTTTGTAGGTAGTGCCAAACCCCTTCATTTTGTATTTTCACAAAGATTGTGTAGAAGCCCTGACCATACTATTTGCTGTATGATCTGTTCAATGGAATGTAAACTGGTGCATGAGTGGGCTGATCTTTCAACATGATATATTATGAAATATGGAACAGATTATTGCCTGTTTGGCAAATTGTATATGTATTTATAATGTTTTTATGCTTGTGTGTCTTTTTGTCTTATTAATTCATTCTGTCTTTCACAATTTTATATATAAAAATTGTCCACACTTCATGACCTGCTACAAATGTAACTTTTATATAACGTAGTTGATGTCCGACAACTTAATCGATTGATTTTTACTGTTTCTGTTCAGAATTTCTTGCAGGCAGAGTACGATTGCATGGACTTCTGCCTGGAATATTGTGACGTACTGTCCCAGGTTTACACTGAGGTTAAATTCTGGTTGTACTCCAATTTGTTCAACGAAAGTACTATCCGTAGATTTCAATCGTTCTATCATGATCAAATTACAGATCTTTCTCATAATCGAATAGCAGGAAAGGATATAAATTATTCGACTTGAAATAATTTATTATTACATAGGGTATCGCAAAACATCGCGAGGCGACCTCCCACTGTCTCTTGAACAATTGAAATTTGCGGAAAATACTTTCGTTGAACAAATTAGAGCTGTTTCCTGGAAAAGGTACGCCGAAAAACCAGGCTCAGAGAAATTTTCAGCAGCTTTCGGCTGCTGTGTCATGCTCTGTGAAAATGCTGTTTTTGTTTCGACGGGTTGCGAGGGTGAATGCTATGAGGTAATATATTTTGGTGACTTGTAGAGGTTTTGTGGTTGATTTGAGTGTAATAGTAAGTTAAAAAAAAATGCGTGACCCAGCTCGGGATCGAACCCCGGTCCTATTACTTCGCACGCGAGCGTTTATTCAACGCGACTTCCAGGCCTTTATAAATGATTGAGTGTTCGGAGTTATGTGAGCGCCAGGCTGCGCTCTGGAAGAAACTTTGATCGCCCGCCCCCGCTTTCAGCCCCGAGACAGACTTCTGCCTGCAGAGCTACACACTTGTCAGAAAGTAAGCAAAGTTTCTATGTTAAAACTTTCCTTGTACCTCATTATTGATTCACGTAGCCAGCTCTTAGACCATATCAAGATACCTGTAGAAATAATTTCAAGAAACATCGAATATTGACAGTAACCAGTATTTACATATTGAAAATATTGTGTCCCATCCAAAAAAGCAAACACCACCTCAAAAATTGCTCGAAAATCCACGAATACACTACCAGAAATCACAACAATATCTACTCCATCATATGGAGTAAAAAAAATCTTCCGAAACATAGAGGGAGTCATCTCTACAACTGACTGAATCACCAAAAAACCAATCTCAGAAAATATTCAGGACTGAACTTAAAAAAAAAATCTAGTTTCAAACAGTTTTTATGGCATATTGGAATTTCAAATATATTGAATGTTTTCAAGATGATCGTATATCTCACGTATCTATCTTCAACCAGCCTGGCGAACTCTATACAGTATTGTATTATCTAACTATGAATATTTCTGACAAACATACTGTAATATGGCAGAAATAAACTAACTATCTATCTACTACATTATGATAGGACGCATTATCATTGATCTGGGAGGTAAATTAGTTGAAAATTTTCGCCGCTCTACCTAATCCATCCAAGTTATTCAAGTACAATACCTACGTGAGTTAAAGCACGCATAATGGAACATCATATACCGTTGGTACACTTGGGGCAATCAATCAACGTAGATCATACACGAAAGCATCGACCACACCAAATGTCTATCAACTAATTAATATAAAGAACACGTATTAGTCCAAATCAATGGCCGGGGAAATAGGTACCTGCATTACCGACTGAGAGCATGCGAGACAATAATCATCATGTATGTGCAAGCCGTATGTATTGAATGGACTGGGGCCATCCAGTTTAATGTATTTATGGCTATGTGCAACGTAATTACTGAAATAAATTTACCTATGTCGAGAATTATGCTTACGAGCTATCAATATTCATGCATGCCGTTGTTCAATTCGTTTCCTCGACAGATGAAGATACATTCTGATATGCGGTAGGCGACCACGATGTTTGATATTTCGATTAAGGTACACAAACAATGAATGGACCTTCTCAGAAGGTGAATACAGTTTCACGTAATCTTATTGTCGCCAAATTCTGATCACATATCAGAATAGACTTCTAGAAATACTTCCCCAAAAAAATGTTGTTGTTTTGTGAGAATTATTGATTTTCTATTGATTTTTAACGTTGAAACGTTTTCAAAATGGCTTCCTTACTGAGGTCCCGCCAGAGTTAGCGATGAAACGCTTGTGTTAACGCCAAAAATTTCAATATATCCCGCGACTCAAGGGTTGTATATCGCCAAGTGTCATTGAGGGGGAGAGGGTTGAAAAAGAGCCTCAAAATTCTTCACTCTGCGCGACCAATTAATTAGTCATAACTCCGTAACGGAAAGGGTTGCACACATTATTTATGCGTCGTCGTGTGGATATTGAGGTGCTCTTAAAGGTGAACTGAGCAGAAAACAGATTGTCCAGTGAAAAGTTGTGCTGGGTGACAGTTCACAAAACGTTCTAAAATAGCTTGTTTCAGGTAATGCCGCGCAATTACAGAAGTATACAGCGCCAGAGGCAGCGGGAAAGGGCTCAAGCCGGTTCGTAACAAATCAAACGAGCGCCAAAACTTATCAACAGAACAAGGCAGACGCCGCATAATGGTTCCGATAGTCAAGCTGACGGGACAAAATTATTTCTCTGAATATTTGTTAAAATAAAAGGCAGAATCAGCTTGAATTCGTGTCAGAATATTGAGTATTCAGAAAATAAATCCACAGGATGTTTTTTGTATACTACACACCATTGTATTATAGGAATTTGAAATCGACATTCACTTTTCTTATGGTTATTGGCAACCGGTCAGATTTTGATGAAAGTTCAGTTCAAATTATTTCTGAGGTCAAATTTGCAGCATTACGCATTAGTTGTACCTATATAGGAATACAGCACGAAGACTCATTTGGAAGAAAAACCAAAGATGAGGAGAATCTGTCATTTCTCTGTCAGAAAACAATGTTTATTACAGGCTGATAATGTGAACATCACAGACCGCAAACTTGAGAAACCACCTATTCCTCTAGATATATATTTATATATATTATATATATATATATATTGTAATATGATAATAAATTGGTTATTATAATTTAATTTATTATTATTATTTCAATATAAATATTTTCGCACTGCGTTGGGCGCCAATTGTTATATAATGATGAATTGAAAAAAAAATATTTATTCAATTTTGCCCTGTTTTGGAAATAACTTGATATATAAATTGATAAAGATAATTATTTTCGCCCTGTATAATATTGCAATGATGTAATAATAATTGCTAGCTAACGTCTCTGTTCTCTCGTCACGTTGCTGCCAATTGTTATCACTTTCCTTACCACAGCTAAGCTCAGTTGGTACACCTCTTGTCTCAGATAGCCGGTTCAGGCAATTGAGCCACTAGCCACTGCTTGATGTCAAATTTATATTCAGTGTTCATAAGTATGATTGCTAATAATTGTGGAAAATAAGCGACAAAGTATCAAAAAGCAATTATTTCCTTTATTCAGGAAAACTTAAATTTACCTGACCTACGATCGATAACTTATTCTAATGTCAATCTATGAATTTTCATGGATAATCATGAGAAACAGGTCATGGATAAATAGACACAACCTCACTTTTACTTTGAAAGTGAAATTTTCTTTAATAGTTCAAATTCAAATGAAATAAAGTTATTCTGATGGGATATGAGTTATTAGTGAAATTGTTCAGTTCGTGATGTGCACTAGGAAAGTTTATACCTGTCGCTGGAACGGTCGCTGTTCAATATACACCCAGATTTGGATTTTCTTTCACTCCAATGCTCTCAGGAACTCCAATACCAAACCGAAGGAACCATACAAATTCAGAAATCAGCTTTGAATACTTGTATATGGTGTACAAATGAGGTAATGTTGGTTTTCTGCTTATTATGTTGAAATTAATGAATTTTTTCTTTCTCTCCCAACAGAACGTGGCATTCGTTTTCAAATTATTTTCGATCTCCCCGTGGCTTTGTTTTTCGTTACTTGGATACCATTTTTCCCTCATTCCTTTTGATTTGAATTTTTGAATTCGCGCACTATATTGTCACATTTTCACTGTTTGGGGTTATTTGTCAAAACTTATAAATACAACTATTTTTACTTTCTTATTAACTATATACAATTTCAGTGATAATTGTCTCTGACACTTTCTCGTTCTTATTTTCTCACAATTTCAAATCTTCCATTTGACCATACTGTTCCCTGATTGGCTATTGTCATCAAGAAGTTTGCTGTTCTCCCATTGGCTACTTTTAGTTAGATACAATTTCATATACTGCATGTTTCGAGCTTATAATTTTGTGGATCACATTTTATTCAGGATGATTTTGTAAATCTAGACTTTTTGTTGTCTTTTGAACAATTATGGGTTGTAATCATTATGACAGTGTATGAAATTGATTGTATCATATTTGGATATTTTTATCTATTCATATTATACAGAGGCTTAATAAAGGAAATAGAACTTCAAAATATGTGAAAACAATCTGTTGAAACTGATAGCTATTTAGTAATTATTCTTTTTGTGGGTTTTTTCTTTTTAAAATATATAACTGGATTTTCATAACATAACAATATATATATATATATATATATATATATATATATATATATATATATATATATATATATATATATATATATATATATGTATATATATATTCTCAATATTTCGTTGGAATTCATCAACTTAATCAGGAAAAGGCTTTATAAAACGTAAATAAACAATGGACATATTACCAAAAATTATATGAACAATCAACAGAATACTAACAAAACATAGAGGCAGTCACGAAAAAAATAAAAATGTGAAAACATTGTCGAAGTGTTAGCCAGACCAATCAGACTAGGACTGCAGAATACATTAATATATTTTTAAAGAAGGGAGAAAAGAAACTAGAGATAAAAACAAAAAACAATGATATCTTTCTTCCTTTCACATCGTGAGGTGAGGTAGATATTTTGAATATATACAGGTAGACAATGGACAATGGAAAAACAGCAAGTTGAAGAGATCTCTGCTTTTGATTTCGATCATTATTACTGAAAAGGTATTAAAGAAATCTAGGCCATGAAATGATGTTAATGTATTCCAAGATAGCCAACTCAACTGTCAAGTATAATATTTCGATGGACTTCGACGGCCTTTTTTAATGCTAGTTAAATATTTCCATATTTCGTTTAACGTTGAGTTGATCATACATTGTGTTGGTCGCTCCCTAAAATTGTTTCTAATACAGTGGAAATACTTATCTAAATTCCGTGAAAATTTCACACGTACTGTGTAAGAGTCATACCGAAATATTGGTGAAAATATTAATATTCGTAGAACGTCTATTAGTCCTAATAATTGCATTTAACATTCAATAGTGTAGTATATCTAGAAGAAACAGGTGTAGTTTTTATCCTCGATTTGCTGGTCTCCGACGACGGCTCGACGTGGGAAAAAAGAATTACACTTTTTGCTTCAAGATGCCCGTTTGTGAATCATGTACTTCAGGTATAAACAATAAATCTCCTGGGTTGCAGTGTACAGGGGATTGTCGAAAGTTTTACCACGGTAAATGTGTAGATATTAATAAACAAGATCTTAATAAATTTCTTATGCATGGAGTGCACTGGATATGCCCAAGATGTAGGGACGTGACAAATAATACGTCTATCGTGATTGGAACCGAAAGCAATGATACTGATATGGAATCTGTACCTTCTTCAGTCACTATGATATTGAAAGATATCCAAGAAAATCTGCGATCTCTCAATAAGAAACATGAGGACGTTATGGACTCTTGTCAATTTCTGTAGCAATCAAATCAGCACTTTCGAAACCGCTATGAATAGAATGAACGAGAAAATAGCGTCATTGGAAAAAGTGAACCGAGAAAATGTTAATTTGAAAATAGAAGTATCCCAACTACATACCAGAGTGGATCTCTTGGAGCAGCAGACTCGAGCGAATAACCTAAAAATACAAGGCGTGCCCTTTAAAGAAAATGAAAATCTGTTTGACATTATGCGTAAGTTCGGTGAACACGTCAAGTGTCCTATTGCCGAGGCAGACATAGACACCGTGTAAAAGAGATTCGATTCTAGCTGCAACCTAAAGACTCAGGCGTGAAAGCAATACCGCTGGTATTGCTATAGAAAACATATCAAATAAGTTGTTCGTAAATGAACATCTCACCAGTAAGATAAAGTTGCTGCTGAAGAATACCAAGGAAGCCGCCAAAAGCAAGAACTTCAAATTTGTTTGGGTGAGAAATGGAAACATTTTAGTAAGGAAAGACGATAGATCGAAGGTGATTAGCATAGGAAAGGAAGGTGATATCTTGAAACTACAGTAATTTCATCTTATGAACCCAACTAGATTCAGGAAGTTGTTTGTACCCATGGCTTTATCAGTATATTATCAGAATGTCCGAGGTTTGAAATCCAAGTTATCAACATTATATATTGGCACAACGCTCTGTGACTATGACATTGTGTGCTTTACTGAAACATGGCTCAACAATAATGTGCTTGATAGTGAAGTGTTTTCTGGAAATTACAATGTATATCGCAGAGATCGAGCATCCTCGGCCTGCTGCAAATTGGAAGGAGGTGGCACCTTGATTGCTGTCAATAACTCAATCAACAGTTACATACAAGAAGATTGGTCATCTGATGCAGAGGATATTTGGGTAACAGTAATAGCTGATGCAGGTGATAAAAAATCTATGAAATTTTATTTGTGCTGTGTATATATACCTCCATCTGATTATGTGGCTTTGAACTCCTTCTGCTCAAAATTGACAAATATTATAACTAGCAATCCAAATGACAATATCGTGATTTGTGGTGACTTTAATATTCCCTCTATACAATGGCATTTCGATGAAGTCAACAATATTTGTAGTCCTAGGAATTATACTGATATAAGTAGTAATTTGTTGATCGATACACTCTCTTTTGGAAATTTTACTCAACACAATCATTTTACTAATTCATGTGGAAACACACTTGACCTTGTCTTCAACAACTGTGGTTACTTACGAAGGTTACAATTATGCCAATCGCCTCTAGTTCGTGAAGATAAGTTTCATACTACCCTTGAATTCCTTCTGGAATTATCACATATAGACTCAACTCGAAATCTGGAAAATAAATTTCATGCCTGCAACTTCAATAAGGCAAATTATGACTTGATCAACAATTTCTTTGCTGAGATTGATTGGCATGATATGTTCCTGGGAAAAACTGTTAGAAACCTCACATATAGACTCAACTCGAAATCTGGAAAATAAATTTCATGCCTGCAACTTCAAAAGTAAAAAATTCCCTTGTTGGTTTTCTGTTAGCACCATCAAGGTTGTTAAAGAGAAGAATAAATATCACTCAAGATGGAAAAAATACCATAACGACATGGATTATCTCACCTTTAAAATCTTACGTGGACGTTCCAAATATTTGATGGAACTTGACTACAAAAATTACATAGATTCATGTGAAAAAAATATATCATCCGATCCCAAACAATTCTGGCAATATGTAAAGACAAAGAAGAACTCCTCCAGTAGGATAACATCTGTAATTATTAACGATGATATTGTGACGGAAGGTCAAACTATTTGTGAAATATTTGCTGATAATTTCTTATCAGCTTTCAGTGAACCTTTGAAAAACCAAGGGAACAGGGTATCTTCTCGCCTCAATCCCCAAAATATAAGTAAATATTACATATCTGAAAACGTTATCAAAGCTAAAATACAATCTCTCCCGAATAAGGGCCCTGGCCCCGATGACCTTCCGACAAATTTCATTAAAATGTGTGCAGAGAGTTTGTCATTTCCTCTCTATCTTCTGTTCAACAAATCCTTAGATAAAGGGCATTTTCCAAACGCCTGGAAAAAAGCATTCGTTGTTCCAGTTCATAAATCTGGACAAAAACAGTTACCTCAAAATTATAGACCAGTGTCCACATTATGTATATTAGCAAAATTGTTTGAAAGTATTATCTTTGAATATCTTTATCATGATGTCATGCACATTTTGAATATACAACAACATGGATTTGTCAGAAAGCGCTCTGTCGAAACAAATTTATTCGAATATACTGAATATATATTGAAAAGCTTGAATAGCCGAATTCAAGTGGATGCCGTTTATACCGACTTCAGCAAAGCTTTTGATAAGATCGATCATACATTGCTGGTACAAAAGCTGGCTGATGTCGGTGTGACCGGCTCCCTATTGAATTGGTTTCAATCTTACGTGAGTAATCGTAAACAGGTTGTTTGTATTGGCAACTATCTCTCAAGATCAGTTAACATAACGTCGGGTGTACCTCAAGGTTCACATCTAGGTCCCCTACTATTTAACATTTATATAAATGACATTTCTGAATGTTTAAAATTTTCGTATTTTCTTATGTATGATGATGATCTCAAAATATTTCATACAGTTTCACACTTGGACGATTGTAGGCTAATTCAAGAGGACCTTGACCGATTTTTAGAGTACTGCAGTAATAATTCCCTTTTTCTGAATCTCAACAAATGCCATCAGATGACTTTCAGTAGAAATTCCCACTTGATAATCAATAATTACACCATGCAGGACCATAATCTCCACACCTGTAGTGAGGTGAAGGATTTGGGAATTATCTTCGATTCGAAAATGACCTTTAATAAACATATTTCTTACATCTCTAAGAAAGCGAATAAAATGCTAGGTTTTATTTTAAGAACAACTTATCCTTTTAGAGATTATAATACCTTGCGTACTCTTTTTATGTCATACGTAAATAGTCTGCTAGGCTTTGCCTCAACTATTTGGAACCCCCACTATATAATTTACATGAAACAAATAGAAAGTATCCAGAACAAATTCATTTATTATATCAACAGAAAATATTTCGATAATACGCCACAAAATTACTTCGTAAATCAAAAGCTCAATTTGATCAGTCTTGCTGACAGAAGAGCTATCACCGACATCAAATTTTCTTTCAAAATGATGAATGGTCTCATTCATTCCCCATCCATCAATAACTTGATTTACTATAATATTCCACAATATTCCACTCGCCATTATAATTTGTTCCATACATCTATACCAAACACAAATTACTATTTGAATTCCCCTTTACATCGACGCTTGAAAAGTTATAACTCCATTTCAAACATAATAGAGATTGATATTTTTTCTGACTCTTTAGCTACCTTTGTGAACAAACTTAAGAAACACTTTGTACCATCGTCTAATTGATATCCTCAATATTTTTTAAATACATATGAAATATTACTAGTGTATTATATTGAATAGCAATATGACATATTTAGTAAGTATATATGTGAATACTGTTTCTGGGTTCGTCCTGTTTGTATTCCTGATTGTGAAAAATAAAAAATAAAAAAAAATAAAAAAAATAAAAATAAACATAAACAGAACTCGACAAGGACCAATAATTCGCCCATAAAAATCAGAATGAGACCGTATAAATAATTTAAAATGTCATGGAGATGAAAAACAGTTCGTGAAGTGGAGTGCCAACTAGATTTCACCTGGTCAGAAACTACAATATTTGGGTATAACCGTTGGACAACCTCCTTGAATTTCCACCCGATAACAACGATAGCAAAGCATAATTCTTAAAAGATCATTTTTCACCTGTTTTCAAGGAGAGTTTGATTGACTATCCAAAATTTATTATAGCCCATGAGATAAGCAATCATTAATGATTATATTGCTGAAGTATTTATGTTTTTTGCGCACAATTTTTTCACTTTTGCCCATTCAGATTGCATATCGGAACCACTGTGCGCCGTAGACTTGAAGCGTTGGGCGCTGTTGTTGGGATACCGATTACCTCGACCAGTACAGAGGCTAGGATGGCTGAAATCATTTCTTTCCTCTTAAAGTATTCCTGATGGTCCATGAGGAACGTTTTCACGCGAAAAATACGCTAGTGTAGCGATACTACCCACCCCGAATTTTCATTCTATGGCGGATCAGTGAAAGCCAACAAATATGGAGTCAGTTTCACGATGGACCTATGAGACGATGAAATAAGACATATCCAAAGAAATTTGTATAGTTTCTGAATACACAATGAATTCAGTGTTCGTTGATTATTATATAGATTGTGTCATTGCTACGAGAAGCTTCAAATCATCGTAAGTAATAACAAACAAAATACAATGGAATCAGAATACTACGACATGATATACGAGTTTTGTATCTGATTTTTTAAAATAACAAGTACCTACCCCCGTTTCATGTGCATATTTATTTTAGCTGCACCGGTTTACGAATGATTCTTGTATACGCCATCTTGGCAAGCTCTGTGTTCCCTCACGACGAGTGAACTTCCTAAACCGAACTGGACTGTTCCTTTATTTCTTTCCTGAGTATTCACGAAAACTCTGAGATAAGAAACCGTTTCAACGCACAATCAAATTAATATCCATTCGTATCATGCAAAAATTCACTTCTAATCTGAACAACTTTAAATTTGATATCAGTATATTATTGATTATTCACTGTCATAACAAATGAATTATTTACATTTTTTTCAGCGACTTCCAATGAAAGCTTATATTTGAAAACTTTTAATCGTCGATATCGTTGCTTAGCAAGACGAAATTGTATAGAATATTTCAAAAATATGTTTCAGAATTTCCTGGTGTTTCCAAAAAGGTATATGAGAATATACAGGTTATTCCTTTTGAAATTTGGAATATAATCTATTCACAGTAAAACCGGAAGTGCTTGAAAATTACAGATATATCAGAACTTACTCGCTACGCTGCATATCGAGCCTACTCAAAAAAGCATACTGGCAAATCCGCTGACACTCGAAATTCTCATTTCCATCAAATATGATTGAACTGGCACATGCTCATGATGCCATCTTCATAGTCCATCCAATATCAATTGCAGAAGCTGTTTCTATAGGGAGCAAATAAAAACTCACTTCGCTAACACGAGCATATATGCGAAGAAACGGAACGAAAAATATTGTGTACTACTCGTAAACATTCTCCGTCGGCGAAGGGAAGATCAAAAGAGCCGATAGTGATCGTGGACTTGAGTGACTGCTGTCACCGATTCGTCTGGGCCAATCAAGTCGGACATCAATGCTTGGGAGTGTGTCTATACGATGGGAGGCCATAAATCACGCGTTATATTTGTGTTTCAATAGCTCTGGAGAATTAAAAACCAGTAGCGTCTGTGGTCTTGGTGTGTGCCGATCGAATTACGTTTTAGGATATAATAATAACCTACATCAAACAATGAAAAAAATTATTTTTCTTTCTTAATGTATTTGTATAAATAAAAGCTTGTCTTTAATTTTTTTTCATTTTTCATTATTTATGAAGTATTTTTAAAATCTTAAAATATCTAAATAAAATTAGTTATCTCCGCCACTGCTGCTCACAGGATTTCGCCGCAAGACTTTTTTATGCTTCTGCAATTGATATTGGGAAAACTATACTCAGTGCGATTTTAACTGCACCCACGCTGCATTCGGCTGGATTATCAGAAGAGATTTCGAATTCTCGAAATATTTATCAACATATACTTTCTACACTCCCACTGTAGCTTTCACAACTGAAATTGGGGCAACTTGTCGTAGTACATCACATATTGGGTTTCAATGGCGAGCGCCAAAGAAACTCGACCGAAGATTTGAAATGGCACTTTCCAGGAATTTATTTGTGGGAAAACGGACCGAACAGAATTCGAGAATGGAGAAAAATAAACTAAGACTATCCCTAGCTTCGAGTTCTGTTGATTCCACTTCGCCGATAGATATTATTAGAGTAAATCGCGTGGAGATTCTTCTGACTTTACACAATCATTCCCTTTTGAAAATTTCATAGTTTATGAGGCTCGTTTCAAATACTCACCTGTGTAACCTTCATTTTCAAGATGAAAAGGAAAACATTCTCAAATGAATATTTCAAAATGTAACTGCGAAATAAATGTTTCTGACATTTTTTCATCACTGCGAAGTGAAATTTCTTCTGGAAATTGTATTTTCAATTTCTTCTGGTGAAGTAAATATTCGTCGACAAAAATTTATTGAAGACTTAGTGAACGCGATGCCACTCTTTCATCAATGTTACAAATGAGTGCTGATGAGTACTCCTTTTTGGAAAACATTCTTCTTGGTCTCATCCATCTAAATGAGTTTCTGATTGCCGGGAAAGTAGTTGTTTTCTGTGGCACATTACAAAAATTAATTTCATTTTTATCGTAGATTTTTTCATTTGTAGATACATCTTTCTATTTCATATCAATTTGAGAATGTTTCCCTTTTCTAATGAATACCTCCCAAGAGGTTATCTTGAGCGATGGAAGAGAGTGACTAGAGTTTATCTTTCAGTCGCAGATGATTCCACATCTGCTCTTATGCATACCCTGTATATTTCCAAACAAATCTTCATTTGAATGTTTTCTCCAATAGCAATGGAAAAGAGAATAATTTATTTGAGTCAAATAGAGCAGAAGAGTGATGCGAAATACCTTCAATACATTATGTTAACTGCGAAACCCAAACGACAACTTTGTGCAACATCCATTCGGTGTTTAGTTTGTTTCTCGTCACTCACGGAAAAAAATCCGAATATTTCGTGTGAACAACCTAATGACGAATTGCCCCTGTTTTTTTTTTTTTCCGGGCACTTAAATCCTTGCTTTTTTGCAATAATCAATCGAACATTATATTTTGTTCCTCTTCTATTCTTGGTATCCCATATAACTCTTGTATAATCCTCATTTGTTTTTGTTTAATCCTTCACTCGTCTATATACTCAATTGATTTTTCGATCGGCAAATAGAAATCATTGAAAATAAAAAAGGTGCTCGAATATAATATATTTTTCTCAAATTGAACTTTCGTAGCAATGACATTAAGGTTCATGTTACATTTATATGAGGATTTTGTGCCCACTTTTTTGTTTTTCCCAAGTTGTTACAGTAAAGTACGGAGTGAACTGTACAGAGGGTTTGGGCAATTGAAATATAACTTGAAAACCAAATTGAGCGGCTAATTTAGTGTCCATCCTGTATACGGATTGATTTAATGCGTGAATTGTTAAACTTGTGTACCATCCTAATCCCTCAAATACTTCGAAATAATCATAATGAAATAAAAAATATGAAAAACGCATAAATAAGTTTACACAAGGTATATTCATAAATCAAGTTAGATACATTTTGGTTCACTGATGGAATGAATAGATCGTCACTCATGAAGTCATAAAGATACTCAAAACTCAATTACTAAAAATCAATTTCCAGTTAATTTGCAATAACAATTTTACTTGCTTTCAGTTCTGCAACCATATTGTAGATACTTATGGATCTATTTAAGAATTCTTCCGGCGACCACATATTAACGAGTCTGTTTAATTGTACACGAAATCAATCGATTTATTACCATTCAATTTATCTAATAACGTTCGATTGTGATATATGCAGCCAAACATACACCAAAATCGACCATTAATAACCTATTAATGTTCGATTTCTCTAATAATGCATCATTGTGGTATAGACTACTAAACATGCACGAATTCAAATATTATTCAAATTCCAAATCATATTACCTTCGCGCTGTCAAATTTGTCTTTTCAAATCCAAATATTATAAGTTTTCTCTCCGTTGAAGCAAATGAATATCGAAAATTTCACGTTGATCCCAGGAACGAGGTCGACGGAAATTTTTTGTAATCAATTATATTAAAATTGCGATTGATTAATAGTTATTTAATCAACTAGTGTATTAATGGTGGCGATTAATGATCGAGATATTTTAACGCGAGCGCGTTAATGTACGAGATCATTAATCGCCATTTTAATATACGAGTTGATTATAAAAAAATGCTGTCGATCATTTCCTTCAACTAGGAGGAAACTTACAATATTGGAAAATACATAAATTTTACAGCGCAAAGGTAATATGATTTGGAATTTGAATAATATTTGAATTCGTGTATGTTTAGTTGCCTATACCACAATTATACATTAATGGACCAAATCGACCATTTACAGGTTATTAAGGGTCGATTTCGGTGTATGTTTGGTTGCATATATCACAATCATGCATTAAAAGATAAATTGAAGGTTAATAGAGGTCATTAACGATCGATTTCGCGTGGACTAAACAGACTCGTTAATACGAGGTAGCCGGAAAATAACTATAATAGGCGAGGACACGAGAAATTATTATCGCTTCAAATAAACTTTGAAATGCATAACGCATATATAAATGTACACGGAAAACCTTTTTTGAGTCAAATCACAAATTATAATAGTTCCCATTTGTTTTTGAAAATCAGCAAATTTTTAAGCTTCTAATATTGGCGCTCTTTGTGACGTAAATGTTACCAAGTTCGCAATGTGAAGATTTGAAAATATAGCAACGTTGCAAACTTGATTCAAGCTGTCAACTGTGCAATTGGTTGATCGGGTGATTACGTCACAACATTTGGCAATGGCGCTAGAAAGAAGCCATTTGAATTTTGCCGACTTTAAATTAAAAAAAAAAACAGTTTTAGAAAAAAAAAATTACCAACAAATTTTTCACGAGCTGTAAAATCCATTAAAAATACAACAATCCTGATTTCTCATTATTTATGGCACCACGCATACTTATAATATAATCATTGTATTAATCAACATCTTATTATTTTCTTTATGATTACGCACATAACACACTTGTAGATCTAGTTGCTTGTGGATTATTACAAATTTTTTCAACACTGAGTACTAAAGTAAACCCCTCTAATTACTAGCAAATCTTGGCGCTCATAATTAAAAATTCGTATAAATTTTATTTTTTTATTTCATTTTCAACGGAATGAAGAAGCGCGTACATATGATGTGGTTTGGATAACTTCTGAGGACTCAATGTTACTATCTTGTTCATAATTTTCAGTTGTTATTCCACAAGAGAGTGAGAATAAAGTGAAAATAGTTCGACAGATTTTCGAAAAGTTGTTGCCAGGGAACAGACACGAGAACCCAACGGGCTCGAGTGGCTATTGCCAAATGGCAACAAGTTTGAGAGAGAAATCTGGAGAATTATTTTCTACTTTATGGAACTCTCTAGATTATTTTTTGATGTTACGATCATAAACACATTTCCTCGCACAATGATCCAATGTACCAAACCGGTTTTGATTCATTTCTCACTCTTTACGCGAATTGATGACAGACATCGAATTAAAAATATACGTTGTCATTAATGAAAACAAAATACCTCAGATTATCTCTACGGCAATTTTCTAGGTAGAATATTCCCGAATAATAATGTTTTGATTGGCCAAAATGTACATGAACGATTTTATTTGAAAGTTTCCATTGGTTTCTAGAAATGTCAAAAAATAATCAGTTCAATATTTGAGGTACCCCTCTTAATGTGCTTTATGGTCAACATGTTCAAATGACAATTACATATATCATTCTTATGACCTTGTCGTTTTAACCCGATGTTTATATAGTGACATAAAATTTAATAGCCGTCTGTGTTCGTAAATGAATTCAGGAAATGATTATAGCAGATGTTCATTTTTATACGTTAATTTCAGTAGGGTACGGTGTCTTAATTCTCAGCAAGCAAAGATATTTATTACGCTATAACAATTTTAATATTCTTTTGAATTGTTTTCAACCAATACGATTGTTTGTTTAATATGTCAATGTTTATGAAATTCATGGGTGTTCCCAAATTATCAGCTATTTCTGTGGGTGTTCATATGAGTTTGTTAATCCATTCCGGATGTGTACTCACTTTTAAAATGGGTTTACATATCAACTGAAATTCTCACTAACTACCTATATCATGCAGGGTAGGCTTCACAAGGACTTGTTTCGTCGCTCACTCTCCTACGGCTCGTAGCGACATCTACCACATTGGTCCTCATGTGAATCTCAAGTTCGTGTCGCGACAACACGACTGTCAATGAACTCGTCTCTTAGTTCACTTGTTACATAAACTAATATTATCAATACCTTCCAAAACAGTAGATGATTGTTCGTTCATTCAGCATGGCTGAAGGAGCGGGGTTTTCTCAATGTCAATTATTTATTTTCATCAATTCTATTTTCCATATTTCACGTTGATGGGAATTGCAGAACACCTGTTGCAGAATATGTATAACATTTTTTTATCAAAATGAACAGAAGCTTACATGTACATACTGTTGAAGCATCGCAGGATGATGTTAGTTGTAGTCATCCACAGCGAACAGTACTTTCACCAAAAGAAGCTGAAGTAAGCACTAGAAAGCGTATTATACAGATAATCATAATGAATATAAATACAGGAAACTCATTAGTTTTTTTTTCATTAGTTCTGGACAGCGAGCTCATCAATTTTCATTGCTCCCCATATAATATTTCCATTGTGAACCACAGAACCTATGAAATTTTCCATCATCAATCACAATAAATATCATATAACAATATCGATGATTGGTGATATCAAAGTAATATCAGAAGAATACCTTTATTATAGATAGCGGAAGATGCGAACAATATTATGAACGATACCGTGAATTCACATGACAGATAGCATCAAGACGTGGATGCAGATGTCTGTACAAAATCAATCGGTTGCAAAACCAAATTTGGACATGGACTCTCCGTTAATGTTAGGGATATTACTCTCTACCTAAAAAAAGTATATGATTGTTCGTTCATTTACCTGGTAAAAAATCAAAAGTCTCACATGGTTATATTGGCGTTCGGGATGGTTAGTTTATCTCTCAATCTCAAAGATTCTGATCAACAATAATCCTTAACGATAGTAGCGGCAAAATGTGGGTACGTGCATAAAATTGTTTTTTTTAATTTAACGTCGACCTAATTCTGCGATTAGGGCTAAACACCGACGCTGGTGAGCACACTCCCCCCAACCGGAAATGTTGCCGAATTCTCTGTTGTTTCAGAGTTAGGGTTCTTTAATGAGCTCAACATCTATGAACTCGGGACCGCCATCTCAACGTCTCCTCCGAAGGACGGTATATCTATCGTCTTATCTCGTGCCCATTGATAAGACGCCTGCAGCTGCGAATATGCTACTACGCTACAGTTGTTTGGGCAGTTAACGCGCACCTTCCTTGTCAGGTGGTCAGCCATTCTACTAAACGCGCCCGACGTTACTTGGCTCAGATATCGATAAGATTCTCGTGAACCTGACCAGCCGCCGGTGCCCATTTCAAATAAGTTATTCTAAGGGAATGAGATCGAAAACTGCTCCAGTTTTCCATTGCGTCTAATCATATTATCTCACTGATATAATTAGTTCGTCGTAAATAAAGTGTATGAAAAAATCTGTGCGGTATCAACTGACATTATCGTAAAACAAGATGAGCTGCTTGTTTCTAAATTTGACATTTTTCGCTCAAGGGGAAAACGAGTGAAAGACGCGATTTGTTTCACTTTGATTGATGTTATTTCATTCCCTTATTTATTTGGGACGGAAAAGTGTCACTCAACGTGATTCATTCAAGTTTAATTACGGAAACAAAGTGGACGGAAATAAAAGAAGGCACGTCTTCCATGTAACCCTGTCAGTATCTCGCTTTTTTATAGATCACCACAAATATTGGGTTTGCGTATTTTGTATTTTCGGGAACTGCACAAGTGGCGTTTGTGACATGAAAGAGCCAGTGGTAAAACTGGGAAATTATCGAGTGATTGGAAAATTAATTTTCTGATGGCTTAGCTTAGTGGAAATGAGAGATGGGCAGAGCAATGAACCGATATCATTTGCCTGCATTCGATTGAAATAATTTTTCCGATTTACTTTCATTTGGGGTAAAGATATTGGACACACGTTTGTTCAACTAAACTGTCGTGCAAAGCCATAAAACTGTATACCAATTGAAAAAATATGTGTTCGAAATTCAATGGAAAAAAGCGGTACCCGTTGCGCTTTGTAAATTATACACATACTTTTTCTAGTATCACAGAATTCATAAATGAATAAAATTATAGTTTGAAAAACTTAAAGACATGCTTTTGTAGCAATATGGACTGAAAAGTTGATAATAATAAAAATAAAGTCATTGACCAAAAAATGTACTCTATTACTCTAAAAAAGAGACCTTAGAAAACCCGAATATTATTGTTTCTTCATACAATTAAATGCCGTCAATCTATATAAAAATTAATTCAATTGATTTCTATTCAATCTACTCGACTAGTAAACTATAAATAATTGTACACCGTTGAGTGAACAAATGTGAGGTTCTATACTGAGTGCTGTATAGCTGATCGCAGTACAACAAGATCTATTTGGGGAGCGGTCGACCCAATGAAATCTCTCAATATATCATGGTAGGAGATCGTTAGTTCGTCACTTCTGATGAGTCAATCAATATAAATTTATTTTCCACGATTCCAATCCAACCAGAACGGAACGTATAGACATATCGCATGAAGAAACATCCCATAACATCCCGTGACCACAATGTGAAAGGCTCTGAAATCCCAAGATACGGAAAATGGACTTCAAAGTCAGGAATGAAGGTTACTTTCGACTTTGAACAAAGTTGAAATTTTAGGAAAATGCGACTTGAAGATCCCATATGGGATAGACGCCCCATTTTTTGGCTTGAAGCGTTCCCGCCATTGCAGACATAATCCTTAATTTACTTGAATCGACCACATTTTGATGAAAGATAGTCAAAAAAATGGTGTATATGAAATGTATATACATACTTCATCTATAAAATTAGTTTTTGCAGTGTACGATGAAAAAAGTTGAGGAAGTACACTTGATTTTATGAATTTTTTTGCTACAAAATGATTTTTTTTCCCACTTGTCCCTCTTGTAAAATTCTACATCATCATAGGAAACTTTGTATCGCAAATAAAATCCGAACTAGATGTGAATGCGAAACCATCACGCATACATTATTCTCTGCTGTACGTTTCTTGACGTCTTCAAAGCTTTTACGAATAAGCATGTAGGTTAAGATACACAATAAACAGTAAACTTTTATCATCTCCTAACCTTCGATTGTTTGTTTAATTATAGTGTTTATAACCTGGAATAGGTAGAAATGAGTACATTTTTACCAGCAGTCGACTATTCTGAAGAAAATTTTACCTATTTATGCCTTCGACTTATTAGGCAAAATGTCTTGATTGCCCAATTTTCGACTTCTGAATTACTTCCATTTCATCATTAATAAATTTAAGGTAAATATAACGTAAGAAATACCTTCGCCAATTTGGGTATTGACCTTATTTTACTTGAAATAACTCTATTCTTATTATTTTTAACGTTTTCGTCCATATTGCTACAGAGGGTGTTTTTAAACTTTCCAACTACAGGAGAAAAACTCATCGATTGATTCATCCACATGGAATTGAAGTTTTTACTAACTTTTGGTGAAAATGCACTCACCAAATCTTTGTTATATAGATCACAGATTTTTCATTGTGAGCTGATGATCTTGGTGAGAATACCAGGTCACAGCTATGGAATTATTGTATTGTCATAACCTATAAACATTTTTCGTAACCTATTTTTCGTAATGAAAAAAAAAACAACTTTTCCGTTCCAAGTTTTAGGTTTTTGTTGGCTTAGTTCTGATATAACATCACCAGTTTGGATATAACAAGATTAGTGGTTTTCTTCACTTTGAAATTGAATAACTATCTCAGGCAGCGTGCAATGTATAAATTTACCCCACAATGAGTTCAACATTCTACATTATTCAAAAGTCGAGTGGAATATTTATTGCATTCGGCAATTGCCAAAGTTTTCCTAAGAGTAGATCACTTGAAATTGGGTGGGTGACACTACTCCAAATTATGTTGAATTTCACAAAGAACAAAACAAGTTTATTCATTTTTTTTTTCAGATTTCTGTAGTTCGTTATAAAATTGTATTATACATTCGTCATTCACGGGTGTGCAAGGGGTTAGATTATATCCTGTATATCATGTTTACTGAGTACTATCAACTTTCATTTTATTTCGAAAGTATCCTGGAAGAAGAATTACGACACAAACACTACATATTAGTGTTATTTGCCACATTCAACCTTCAACATACGATTATGTGTATGTGAACTCTGGAGTTTAGTGGAAAAGGTTTGAAACTGTATACCCAGTAATTTTGTGAGGGTCACATTTTGGAATGGAACTGTCAGAAGGGTAAACAAGAGCTTTACGGTCATGTAACAATATACGCTTATATACATTGATGACAGTTCAGTAGCGTTGCAAGTTTGAATGTATGGGGTATTTTTTCAATTACTTTTATTTATTGTATCGGACTTCCATATGGATTCGATCGAAACTTTTACCATCTATAACGGAATAGAATGCAAGGAAATCCTGGGAGTTCACATTTGTCACCAAAATCATTCACAATAACATTCGAAATCATTCACAATTACATTCGAAGCATCAACAAAAATATCGATGAATTCAAAATATTGTTATCCAATATCAACGCAAGTTTCGATTGTACAGTTTTGACTTAAACTTGGAAATTATCAGATCACAATATATATGGGACTCCAGGGTACAAAATCATATACAATCATGGCAATTTCGATCAAAACGATGGAGTTGTAATGTATATGAAGGAGAAATACAGTTTTTAATTTGAAACACTAGAATTAGGCGAAATGAACATTTCGAGAGCAGTTATCAAGTTCCACAATGAAAAAATCGTTATAAGCGCTATTTACCCATCACCGGCATGTAATATCTCAGATTTCAACAAAAAACTTCAGAATTATTTAGATACTCAACACAACAAATCCGATGACTTCTGCATCGTTACAGGAGACATCAACATAGACATACTAGAGCGAGATGAACATAGTACGGAATACCTGAACATACTTCACGAACATGGTTATATATTTACTATTAACGAACCCACCAGCATCAAAAGTTGCATCGATTACATTGTTATTAAATCCAAAACGTACATATCGGACTTGTTTATTCCTTTAATAATTGAAAGTTATATAACCGATCACAGAAAAACAATACTACAAACCATGACAAATAATACACAGGAGAAACAAACACACGAAACACCACTACACAGAGTACTTAAATTGTCAAAAATTCAACAAGTAAACTGGGAAACTATGTACGCGGTTCCAGATCCAAACTCTGCAATAAACGAATTTATTGAAATAGGTTCCACAAAAATAAGTGAATGTACTAAAAGAAGAAACAACTGAGGAAACACTCAAAACTCGCACCTTTGCTGACAAATGCATTATTAACATTGATTAATGAAAGAATTATATGTTCAAGAATCTCAAAAAGGACCCAAGTAATGATATATTGAATAACCAGTATAAAATTTACAAAATCAAGCTTACTAATCTATTGAAAAAAGTTAAGTGCGATTACTATAAAAAACAAATGGAAAAAAACCTCAACATTTCAAAATTTCACTGGGAAAAGGTGAGTGAATCCCAACAATAATATAATTTCAGCAGTCCGTAACCAAAATAGATATCTTCTTCATGAAAAAATTTTAATTGACCTTAGATTTGTTGAAACGGGGAAAACACTTGCCGAAAGAAATGTAAGAGAACCAAACCAAAGAATAACTGGAAGCATTCCTTCGAACTCTATGAGTTTAACTCCAATTGAGAGAAGTGAATTGTCGAATATAACAATGAGTCTAGAACACGGAAAAATTGTCGGAAAAGAAGGCATAAGAGCATAAACTATCAAAGCTGCCTCGGATCACATATTGTTGCCTCTTCAACACATATTGAATAAATGTATAGACTTGGAAATCTGGCCTGATGTATTCAAACATTCAATTGTCATCAATTTTCAAAAAAAGAGACAAGACAAGAAATTCTTCGAAAGGTTCTTGAAAAACAGATTGACGTCATTCATAACAAAGTATATACTTATTTCTAACCTACTGAGAAACTCCCGGAAACAGAGAACAGGAAACTCTCTGGAGGCAGTGGCAGTTCCGCTAAACCTCCAGAAACACCTGCCCTGAGGCACGTCGCGTCAGATGTAAATCGTTTACATCTGGCGCGTAAAAAGCTCTCAGGAGCTGCTAGAAGACAGGTGCGGATCGCGGAGGCCAAGGCAGCTGGGAAAGAAATTAAACCCAGGAAACGCCGAAGCAACCGACACGATCCACACCCAGAAGCAAAAACTGGCTTCACTGAACGAACTCCCAGCATCGCTGGAAGCAGCAGGCAGCCAGAAACTCCGAACAAGAAGAGGAACCGCTCACAGAGAAGTCAACCCTCTTCCACGGAGAGCACTGCAAGGGTGAAGAAACCTAGATCTGACCAACCAGTGGCTGTCTCTGCCCAAGTTAACCCAACTGAGCAGGGCAGCTATAGGGAGGTCACAAGAGGTCTGAAGATGGCTGTTGCTCTGGAGAGTTATCCAGATAACCAGTTATCAGACGACCAAGGGATTCTCCTGCAGGAAGCAATTACCGGGGAAATTTTCAAGTGTGAGCCGGGTAAGGGTCCGAACTTCAAGAACAGCTACGTCCACAAGGGCGTGCTGGTCCTGACATGCTCGGATGAAACCGCCTAATCCTGGCTACTCGAGAGTATCCCGGACTGATACCTTGGGAGGGGGCTGTCCTAAAAGTAGAACTAGCCAAGGACATCCTGAATACCTCCAAGGTATTGGTATGGATTCCAAAGCCATTTGGTAAAATGGAAACCAAAAAGATTTTTCAGCTCATCAAAACCCAGAACATGGGGATAGATACTGAAGAATGGCTTGTCATCAAGAGACAAGAGGAGGCCTCGGGTCTAACTCTTGTCTTTCAATCGACGAGACCTCCTTGAAGAACCTGCAAGCCAGGGGAATGAAAGCATTCCTGGGGCTAACGCAGGTAAACTTCAAGCTAGTAAGCCGGAACAGGAACATTCCTGATGCTGCGGGCAGTTCAAGCCAACCTGCAGCATAGTAAGGCTGCTACTGCAACCCTGTGCAGAATATTTGCACAGGGCAACACCGACGTGGCCCTAATACAAGAACCATGGCTGGTCGAAGGGCGAGTATCAGGCCCCGGAACATCCAAGGGTAAGCTTATTTATAATCTAAACTGTGGAAACGCCAGATCCTGCATTATTGCCAGGAATGATTTGAAAGTCACGGGTGCAATGGATAGCACTCCAACAGCTGCAATGGAAATCATCCTAAACCTCGAACCCCTCGACTTACATGTCATTGGAGAGGCCAGGATGAGTGCATACAGACTGAAACAAACAAAAAACTGGAGAATCCGAACAACTGGACATACCAGAATCACTCATGTAATCAACATCGAAGAACTCGAAATGATTTCAGACTTCATGCAACCCCTATACTCATTCGAAAAACCATTCGAAACACGAATTGATGGATCTGGATGGGCCCCGAGTATAGAATCACAATCAACTGCGGACATAGTCAGGTATACAGACGGTTCAAAGACAGTTGAAGGAACGGAAGCAAGAATACATGGGGTAAGGCCAAGAAGGGATTACATAATATCACTTGGCAAATGCTCCACGATATTCCAAGCTGAAACACATGCTATCATGGTATGCATTCAGAAGAATCTAGAAAGTGGTTATAGGAAAAAACACATCTACATTCTATCTGACTGTCAAAGTGCTATCAAAGCACTCAACTCTATACAGATAAAGTTCAAACTGGTCTGGGACTGCCTCCAGAACCTCATCGAGCTGGCAAAACACAACAAGGTCACTTCGATGTGGGTGCTAGGTCATAGAGGCATTGAAGGCAACGTCAAAGCGGACCAGCTAGCTAGACAAGCATCTGAAACGCTATTCACAGGGCCAGAACCTGCACATAGGATTAGCAAAAACCGATGCAGGACCCTGATCGACGAGTGGATAAAAAGAAGACACCAACAATATTGGGATCAAACTGTCGGGCAAATACACAGCAAAGTCATGGTAGGGCATCCAAACCGAACCCTGACGGCTGACCTTCTGAACCTGAACAGAACGAAGGCTCGTATAATAACAGGTCTGTTGACTGGACACTGCGGCCTAAGAAAACACCTAAACACCATGGGAGTACGCAGGGAAACCGTGGAGTGTAGGCTATGTGATGAAGAGGAGGAAACAGCTTCTCATATTATCTTCGACTGTGACGCCCTAAGTAGTAGGCGACACAGAACCTTTGGAGAGATCAGCCCGGAAACAGGCATGAATCCGAAGAACCTTATCAACAGGCTTCTTAACCTAATTGAAGGCACAAACCTGTTAGAATGAGGAACCACTGACGACAGAGTGATACAATAGACCCCAGCTGGTCGCAGTGTCAAGGGAAGCTAGGTGCCAACCCTGTCTCTGGCTCGTCAGCTTTCAACCAACCAACCAACCTCCAATATGGTTTTAAGGAAAATACCTCAACGGAAAATGCTGTCCTCGTATTGTGTGAAAAAATGTCTTTGTGTATTTATTGACCTTGCGGAGGCCTTTGATACTGTTAGCCACCGATTACTTATTGAAACCTTAGAGCGAGTAGGACTGAGAGGAAAGTGTGCAAATGTGTCTGAGAAGAGTTGAATATGGCGAATCTTGATGTTAACGAGTTATTTTCACTCGACTTTCAAGGAACTGTTATAGGGTATGCCGATGACACCGCCATTTTCTATGAAGCGGAAAGTTGGCCTGAGTTGAAATACAAAGTTGAAAATGATTTCATGTTTTTCTGAAAAACTAGTTCGACAGCAAACTACTGACAATCAACATAGGCAAAACCAACTTCCTACCTTTCAGTTGCAATAAAGCTGGAAATTCCCCGTTTCAACAACTCGACATGAAAGTCCAGGGAGGCACTCTCAAAATTGTTGCCATAAAAAATATGAAATACATTGGAGTTTATTTAGACTCATATATGAAGTGAGACATACATATTAATAACAGTACAAGAAAATTCGAACAATTTTACTAAAATTCAAATTTCTCAATAACTGCCTGCCTTAGAATTCAATGAAAATATTGTATTATGCACTAGTGAAGTCATTTCCGATATGGAATCCTATTTTGGGGCAGTGCTCTTCGAATACACATAAATCCACTTGAAGTATTACAAAAAAGTTTCCCCAAATTAATTATACTGAAAAACACGAGATATCCCTCCTATCTGTTATACAAACAATGCGGAATGATGATTATGAGACAACTATTTTTATTCCACTTCACATGGCGTTTATCTTTCACTATATGCTAGTCGGGCTTGCCACTCCTACTGAGGAGGAATCTTTTATTTAGAAACCTATCGAGGTGGGAGATTTTCGGAGTGTTTCTTTCTGTCACTAGGTACCGCCAGTTAAAAGTTTTCTTTTCCGGCGTACCTATAGGTGTTATAGACTCGATGATGGTTCTGTTTATGTTGTGTCTCGCTTCGGTCAGAGCTCTTCGGACCTCTGGCTAGTGACTACTCCGTACTGATGAGGGCCAAAAAGCCTGAAACCGGTATGCGGATTGTTAGACGAACACGACATAAATTAAACATAATCGAGCTTATCAGAAAGAAACATTTGCATTCAATGTCCATTTATATGGAGGTATGCATGGATTTTCAGGTGAATATCATTCAACGTTCTGCGTGGTATTTGCCAGGAAAGTAGTTGTTTTTCCCCTGTGATCTACCATTTTCTGGTTCAATTTATATCGAACTTTTGTTGTGAAGAAGACTGCACTTCGATTTTTCAACAATTTTATTATTATGTGAATGTGAAACTGCACTCAACCGGAATCTAGTACGACCCACAACCGACCATAATACACGCAGAAAAAATTTATCAACAATACCACAAATAAAAAAATCGTTAACCCAAAGATCATATGCATATATCATAAAAAAATATATAATAGTGTTTCTGATACAATCAAATGTGGAAAAAACAAAACTTTATTCAAAAGAGAATTAAAAAAATATATTCTGGAAAACGATAGAAAAATAATAGTCGATCTTATAAAAATAACATCATGAACAAGCAAAATAAAATGAATGCATACTCTAACCAAAATCTTTGAAGATTATCCACATTTGTTTGTGAGCCTAAGTACTCGTGTTCTGTTTGTTATATTCCATATATTAACTGTGTTATTCTTTATGATGATATTCTTGTGACCTTTAACTCACCATACATCTATTCCAATTTGTAAATGATTTATCAAATATTTATCTCATTTTATAACCTTATACCATTCTAATGTGTTACCTTGAGATGTTTTGAGTTGTTTTAAACGTTTCTACTCATTCCTGTAGTCCTAGTCTAATTTTCATCTTATATGATATCGATTACTACTTTGTTCAATGTTATTCATTGTAATTCCATCACTATTTTATATTTATATCGAATAAAGTTTCTTAATAATATTGGAAACGACACCCAAATTTTTATGTATTAAAACAAATATTGGAATAAACAGCACTCGTTTATTTTCCTTCCAACCATCTATTAAGGAACTCCACTATCTTGGGGCATAAAAATGTTTGTTTGCAATTTTGTTGTTGGGGTGTTTCTACTACTTCATTAAACTCATGAACATATACCGTAATTTTTTATATGCGTTTTCCATTTCCCGAATTAAATTATCCCGAACTTTTATTATCCATAAAACAAGGCATAATATGTTTCATCTTCTTCAATGGGCACGAATAATGAATGCACCAGACATTTTAAAGGCTCTCGCAGTGTTTTAACATCTCTGGGCGAAAGCTTTGCTACAAGCAACATCAAAGAAATGAGCAAAGATGAGAGCTCGTATTTTCTTCGTAATTTTTGTTAGACGTGGAACTGATTCTGCGGAGAAAGTGAAAACGTTTCAATGAGCATATCTAATACCAATATCGTAGCTGAAGATCATCAACACAACACAGTCTCAAATTACTACCCTATGTGAAACTCTCCTTGAGGAAATAAATTATGAATAAATTATAATTATCGCAAGAAACATTGTTTATAACAAGGATATAACACAAAAAGTTCTAAGAAAAATACTATCATAATGATAGGTCACAATAATACTATTTACAAAAAATGCTTCAAGGTGGAAAAACATCTTCAGTTTCAATGTTGATGAACATAGGGAAATATAAATAAATATCAAGGCAACACATTAAAATAGTAAAATTTTTAAATGAAATAAATATCTGGTAAGAGTTTCATTTACAAGTTGGAATAGATGTATGGTGAGTTGAGAGGTTACAAGAATATCATCATAAAGAATAACACAGTGAATATATGGAATGTAACAAACAGAACACGAGTACTTAGGCTCACAAACAAATGTGGATATCCTAATAGACTTTAGTTAGAATGAAGTATTATTAAGGTGAAAATTGTAAATTGTTTAAATTGTGTATGTGTGTTTTTCAGCATAATTAATTTGGGGAACCTTTTTTGTAATACTTCAAGTGGATTTATGTGTATCCGAAGAGCACTGCCCCACAATAGGATTCCATATCGGAGATGACTTTCCACTAGTGCATTATACAATATTTTCATTGACTTCAAAGGTAGGTAGTCATAAAGAAATTTGAATTTGAATAGAATTGTTCGTTTTTTTGGGATGTAATTAATATGTATGTCCCACTTCATATATTAGTCTAAATAAACTCCAAGGTACATATTTTATATTTGTGCCTCCCTGAACTTTTATGTCGAGTTGTTGAAACGGGGAATTTCCAGCTTCATTGCAACTGAGAGGTAGGAAGTTAGTTTTGTCCATGTCGAACATGTCGAATTTTGTGTTTCGCTTCATAGAAAATGGCGGTGTCATTGGCATATAGGGTTCCTTGGGAGTCGAGTGAAAATAATTCGTTAACATACAGATTGAATAGAAGAGGACTCCATACAGTTCCCTGAGGTACGCCATATTCAATTCTTCTCATTGTGACACTTTTACTTCTTGGCTCCTATTTTGCAGGTAATTTGCGAGCACATTTTTCTCTCAGGACCTACTCGCCCTAAGGTTTCAATAAGCAATCGGTGGCTGACAGTATCCAAGACCTTCGAAAGGTCGCTAAATACACAAAGATATGGACGTCCTTTTTCCAGCGATATGTGTATTTTGCACACAGTGCGGGGACAGCATCTTCCGTTAAAGTTTTTTCCTTAAAACCATATTGGCTGTTGAAAATGAGTCTATACTTTGTTATGAATGGCGTCAATCTGTTTTTCAAGAGCTTTTCGAAGATCTTCGACATATGAGATATGAGAGAAATCGGTCTGTAATTGGTTATTAGTGTATTGCTTCCTTTTTGGACATTGTTATGACAATTGAAAGTTTGAATACATCAGGCCAGATTTCCAAGTCTATACATTTATTCAATATGTGTTGAAGAGGAAATGTGTGATCCAAGACAGCTTTGATAGTTTCTGCTTTTATGCCGTCTTTTCCGACAGTTTTTTCGTCATTCAGACCCATTATTATATTCGACTATTCACTTGTCTCAATTGGAGTTAAAATCATAGAGTTCGAAGAAATTCTTCCAGATATTCTTACAGTTTTTTCGGCAAGTGTTTTCCCCGTTTCAACAAACCTAAGGTTGAATTCATTCACAATATCTTTGCTTTCATGAAGAAGATCTCCATTTTGGTTACGGACTGCTGAAATTACATTATTGTTGGGTTTTGTGTTTATCTCACCTTTTCCCACAGAAATTTTGTATTGTTGAGGTTTTTTCCATTTGTTTAAAAGTTCAATTCTTGGAGTTTAGATGGCGTTGGCTAATGTATTTGTGGAAAATTTGAAATTAGTTCGTTTGGATAAAATTCAACGATTGGAAGAAGGGGAGGCATGAGGAATCTATTTGGTCGTTGACACGAATCGGGTGGTCTGATTTAGTTTCTTTGAAGACTAAGAGTCCCATTCTCAAGAGCGCTATTAAGGTATAACGTAACAAATTTAGTTTTATTATAATTTCTCCTCTTTTTTACCTTCAAAATGTCTAGGTAAATCCTAAATTTCATATTCTCAGTTGAACTACTTCATACATAGAGTGTTATCAATATCAGTACACTGAATATGTGGGTGACATCCCTCGAAATGCATAAGGAAAAAATAGGGAGAAGATCAATTAACTTCAATAAATATACATTTCTGTGGAGACAGACTTCGAGTTATTCCCCTACCCCAACTTTCTGGAACTCAATACGAGAAGATTGAGTACCCAAATAATTTATTATTAATATTTGTGCTCTCCTGAATTTAATGTTCATACTCTGACTGGAAATTTTACTTTGATGTTTGGCGTTGAAACCGAGCACTTAATTATTTAACGCATACCATAAATTTAGGATCACCAGGAAAATATTCTTATTATATTCCATATCAAATTTGTCTTATCAATATTATTCTGAACATTTTCGTTGGTTAAATACTGATTCACGATTTTCTCATCTCTGGACCAGAATTTCCCAGATAATTCCGACGAAATGACCTCTTCCAAAGGTGAAGGCCTTCGAGCCACCTCCACCATTCATCGAGAAACCCATGCCCTCTGCAAGTTCACCGGTTCAAATTCCGTCCTCCATTTTCCTCCCGTCCACCCCCTCTTCCAAACCGTTTTCACAATCCTGACCTAACCGCGCCTGATTAATGGGCAGTTTATCGTTCGCACATTCCTTATTCTGGCAATTTAATCGTCGGATTGATTTTATAAATCTACCTTCGAATAAGAACCTGGCAAGCGTTCATGTCCTCGTTCGTCTTAATCACTGCGTAGACTATACCAGTCGATTTGGGGAATTTATGGGTTTATACTCAATTTCAATATCGATTCGCGAATATCCATCACTCGAAGAGATGATCTAACGATGTACCAGGCAATATTAGATAGTCAATTAAGATGTATTCTATTTAAATTCAAGCACCTAAACAATTTTCTATCACATAAGCAAAAAATTGTTATATACAAAAGCTTGGTAGAATCACACCTGAGCTATGGTATAATAGGATGGGAGGCAGTATCAAAAACCTACTACCACCAATTAGAAGTATCACAAAAGCGATTCCCGAAAATTTTACTAGGAAAGGATCGTAAGTACCCGTCAGACCTTCTTTTTTCAGAGAGTGGACAAATGCATCCCAGACAAATATATTTCACGCAAGCCACTACCAATCAGCATTTAAATAGAGTTTGTTCTATAAACAAAAGTACACGATTATGCCACACGAAAAAAAGACTTATATCTATTACCACAAATGAATAAATCGATTGGATAAAGAAGCTATATGTACCTTGGACCTAAAATGTACAACTTCCTACCTTCCCTCATTAAAGAACAATCCACAAAGAAAAACTGAAAACGTTCGTTAGAACGCAAGAGAGAGAAACTATTCATTGTTCAATAGAAAACTAAGCATGAAATTCTAAACTATGTCTATATAGATAATAGTGTGAATATTTTAAAATTACTACAGCTATCAAAGCATTAATCAAACTTAACAATGATAGATAGATAGTTTTTATTGACTACGTGACACATATATAAAATACATTTGTAGTCGGGCGAGGTGGGTAAAATTCAAATTCAAATTATCTGCCACAATGAAATGGAATTATTTGAATTTATACAACATATAAGAGACTAATTTCAAACAATAGACAGATTCATAGGACAGATTTACAATACTAAATATAAATACACATTTATGGAGTCATAAAACACCCATGAATAGCACTGTGACAAGCGGTTAAGTATCGAATATCTCTGATTCCATGAACTAGTTTATGTAGTAGAAACAACTTTCGAGGAGAGCCTTTTTGATTGTATATTTAAATTTGGTTATGTTCATATTTTTGACTTCAAAAGGCAATTTATTGTACAGTTTTATGTCTAGTGAATTACGTGCAGATGTGGTTAGTCTATATCTCGGATTAACTATTTTACTGCAATTTCTAGTGTTATAAGAATGATTATCAGAATTAATAACATAAGTTGTTGGGTTTTTATGAATATCCAGGAGAGAATGAAAAATGTAAATAGAGGGTAGAGGCATTATTCTCAGATCCCGGAATATTGGGCGACACGAGTCTCTAAAACCTGCCCTGGCAACAATTCTTACAGCCTTTTTTTGTAGAACGAATACCTGATTAGAGTAACTTGAGTTGCCCCATAGTACAGTTCCATATGTAATATGTGAGTGAAAGAGAGAGAAATATGAGATTTTGAGTATATCTGGACTTAGAACTTTTGCGAGACGTCTAAGGAGAAATAATTGACTAGAGAGTTTTTTACAGAGTTTTTCAATATGGCAAGACCATTTCAATGTTTCATCCAAAGTAATGCCCAAGAAATTTACAATAGACCCTTCATTCAGTGAGGAATTTGTCGAAAATGTGATGGATTGTGTTTTACAACGGTTTTGTTTGAAATGATTGAGGACCAGCCATTGTTCCATTTTAGTGTTAGACACTTCCATTTGGTACTTCAACTCATCGTGATTTGGGTTAGCCCCATAAAAGGTTGCATCGTCTGCAAACAGTACACAGTTCAATGGATTCATATAATCAAAGATATCATTGATGTATATAATGAACAGAAGCGGACCTAACACCGAACCCTGTGGTACACCGTGTTTAACTGTTGAGCTTACTGAATGGGCTTCTTTCAGAAAGACTGATTGTGATCTGTTAGAGAGGTAAGATTTGAAGAAATCATTTGCTACCCCCCTTATGCCATAATATTCGAGTTTGTCAAGGAGGGTACTGTGTGAAACGCAGTCAAAGGCCTTGCTCAGGCCACACATGGTAACTGCCGTGTGCTTACCTTGTTCAAGACCCTCGACTATGTCATAAATTAATTTGGCAGTAGCTTGAACTGTGGAACGATTCTCCCTAAATCCAAATTGATTGTTATGAAGTAGATTGAATTTCTCAAAATATTTGGATAGTGATTTTTTGACAATTATTTCCACAATTTTACCTATTATGGGGATAATGGAGATAGGGCGATGGTTTTCAGGAAGATTTACATTGCCTTTCTTGAAGATCGGGATCAGCTTACTTGCTTTCAAATTATTTGGGAATATACCCTGACTAAAGCAAAGGTTTACCAGACATGCGAGTGGTTTTGCAAGAATATCACCCACATGTTTCATCATCTGGGTGTTCAGATCATATATATCACAAGAATTACTATTTTTGAGTTCATTTATAGCAGTGATGATGTCCTCTGGTGTTACGAGAACAAGAAAAAATGAGTCCTTCGGTCTGGGTTTGGAATTCAAGAAATCAGAGGCCTCTATGTTCGTGAAGGGGAGTTCATTTATTATATTTTCTGCTACTTTTGAGTAGTAATCACTGAATTCATCCGCCGTCAAGTCACAGTGGGTGTCAATACTCTGACTACTGTTGCGTTCATAATTGATCAACCTCCAAGAATCTCTACTGATATTGGTAGATTTTTGGATATATTCATCATATGCCTTCCTTTTTGCACATTTTAGAGAAGAATTGTAGTGCTTTCGGTACGACTTAAAAATTTCTATATGTTGTGGGTTTCTGGATGAGGCACTGATGGTTTTAAATGCCGACAATGTATCCCGCTTGTGTCTTAATTCATCATTGAAAAATTTGACAGGATTGGGCGTATCTTGTTTCCTTTGTTTCAACGGAAAGCATTTGTTAACATAAGTATTCAGTGTGGTGATCATGAAATCTGATAAGGGCTCAATTTCTTTCGTTTGGGTATATACATCCCAATTAACTTCAGCCAGATGCTGTTTGAAGTTTCTCAAGCTGGAGGTGTTTAATACACGTCTTTAAATAACCTTCGGTTTCTGAGCAGTAGTTCTTACAATCTCAATAATTTGACCAAAATGATCTGATAAACAGGTATCAAGGACTCTTGTTACGTAACTCTCCGATTTCAGGTTGGTGAGAATGTTATCAATGCAGGTTTTAGAGTTTACTCTTATGTCAACCCTCGTGAAATCTTCAATAGTGATATCAAGGCCATAAGATGTTACAAGATTGACGAGTTGACAATGTAAAATTAATTTTAGATCTAAGTGTTAAGTATTGCTTAAGATTTATATAGCTACTCATATTTAAAAATGCTATATTCTATGCCAAGCACGAGGGCTTGCCCTCCTGTGGTTTCTCTAAATTTTATTCATCGATGAGATTATTATGTATGTATATACCTTATAATTGTGAATTCGTATGTTGAATAAATTTAGTATTATTATTATATCGAACCCAGGTATTGCCAAAAATTCGATAAATATCCAAATAGCAGTACATAGTGAACGAATTGGCACTAGTAGATTCCACAAGGCTCCATTCTTGGACCTATTATCTTATCTTGCTTTCATATAAATCGATGAAGAAGTACAAAAAAATAAAAAATAAAAACCTGTTAGTGAGATGGATCATATCTTAAAGTTTGTGAATTAAATTAATACTTTCATCATACCAAAGCCTTCACTCTACGCGAAGCTCCATATACATATCAGTCAAACAATATCATTACCTACCAGTGGATTTCAACCTTACACCTGATTCAAATTCAGCAAATGGTTGATAGAATAGCTCCAGAGGACTCTGTTACGTTATCTGCCCTGCTTGTTTCTGTGATTTCATAAGACTGTTTTGTTTCACTAAGTTTTCAAAAAAATAATTTTACGTTCTCAATTGAATAGTGAATAGAAATATTTTTCTGAAAATTGAAAAATCTACAATAAAAATTTATTATTAAATTACTTTACAGGGTGTAATCGACCCTCTTGCACATCGGCTAACAGTTGATAGTCCATCAAAAAATAAATAGATTTTCCCTTTGAAATTTTCACGAAAGGTCAATAATAAGCTAGAAAAAAAATATGAAAAAACAATTTTTCACCAAAACTTCGCTGTTTCGCGTTTCACAACATTTTGACTAATTTTACAAACAAAATTTTTTATTTCTATTTTATAAAACTTTTTTTTCGAATTCATAACCACGTAATTTGTTATAAAATGGCATTATACACCCGTCATTTACGGGTTTGCAAGAGGGGAGATTACACCCTGTACATACTATTTTTGTGAATATCTTATATTCTGAATGCATGTTACAATTTCTGTAATTTATTGTATTTTAATGTTCTATATTTGTTACGGGCATCACTCTCATATTGAATAAAGGTTTTCTTCAATTTTTAAGTGATTTGTAGCAGGATTCCTTGAAAAAGTTTGTTCATTGGCGATTTCTAACCATTCACAAAGCTCTAGAAACAGTACACAAGATGTGTAAATTTCACTTTATTGGTTGAGGATGCAGATTGCAAAACAAAACGGTACTTTTTTCGAATGATCGCAAAACCTGAAGATGGCGGCAAGTGAATATTCCATTATAACGATGATGCATAATGCAAACATTGATATTTCGAATTTCCCAAGTTGAAAGCTTTTTCGACAAGGAAAAAAAAGACATTTACAAGAGCTTATTTCGGAACATTTTAGAAGGAGGCCTCTTATGTTGTCACTATTGTTAGGATCGCTGGAACCTAATGGAAAGAAGAAATACTCGAAATGAGTTTGGATGATATTCAAGACAAATATTAAATTATAATCATCAATATACCAGACTTAAGAATGGGAATTAGCGAAGATGATTGTGGAAATGTTTATAAGTTTAATATGTTCAGAAGATATTGCAAATTGAGAACAAAATTCGGGCTTGAGCTAAGAGGACACGGAAGCTTGAAATTAATGATATCAACACATTTTCTTCAAATCTCACCGAAAATAGTATAAATTGAGTAGACAAACGCAGGGAAATATCGGAAAGCTCAAGATATATGAACTGCAACTGAAAAAAATTCATTCAACATAGTATAATGAAATGAAATCTACATATTCAGTGCAGCATATTCTGATGGAAATTTCATACATCCAGATTACTGAATGTTTTTATATAAATATGGAAACAGAATTTTCATTTTCCTTCATACGTGACGCTTTTATCGCATTCATCCCGGTATTTCTGTATTATCAGAGAGAATTCCCGAGTAACAACATCAAACAGAGTATGCATCAGTATTCATCCTTAATGAATATGCAAAAGGGTTCAAAATATCAAATCAAACGATATGGACCGGCAATAAAAACTGTCTAGTGTAATGGAATTGTTAAATATGAATATGTATATATATATATATATATATATATATATATATATATATATATATATATATTAGGGTCGTCCCTATTTCTTTTTTTTTTTTGAATGCTTCCAGGGGCCCATAGGGATCAAAATTAATAAAAAATATATCCTCCAAGTTGCAAGGTGTGTATCTTAATGTTAACCCGTGCCGCTTTGTAATGAAAATTTTAGATATACATGTTTTTTTTTCATTGAGAAATTAATTTTTCATTCCGATCAAAATAATTGTTCAAAAAATGTAAACCCTTATTATAATAGCTATCTCTCATAATTTTTACAGATTTTTAGCTATTGTAATTTTAAAGATTCCGTTAATAAACAGAAGTATGATTTACATGTGTAATGGTTTTGCAATGATACGATAGATGGCGTTATTCATGAAAATTAAATTAATGATAAAATTAGTGATAACATACATCAAACATACGACAATATTTTCCGAAAAGCATTATATAGAAATAATTATTATCAATTTTTAAAAAAAAAATCATCTACCTAAAACTATAAAATTATAATAGCTAAAAAATGTTTATATTATAAGAGTAAGCTTCCAAAATAAGGTTGATGTTTGAAAAGTTTGAAATTTCTATTATAATTTTTACAGATTTTTAGCTATTATAAATGTAAAGTTTTAGCTAATAAACAGGAGTTTATGATTAACATGAGTAATAGTTTTGCAATTATACGTTAAACCAAGTTAATCATAAAAATTAAACTAATTCAAAAAATTTTAGATTTGAAAAACTATAAATAACAAAACAGATTTCCCTAAAAACCCCAAATATCAAGGCGCAAGAATACCTATTTTGTTTTCGCGGCAAGCTTATGAATCTGTAGAATAATCTGGGTCGAACAATTAAAGAAATATGTTTTTCCTTTTTAGTGCATATATATAAAAACTTGTCTTCAACAGTATTTTTCTTATTTATTTTTAATTTTTCCTCTTGTAGAAAAAAAAACGAGTGGAGTTGTATAAAAGCTTGTAAAAATAACAGCGTTTTGAGAAAAAACACAAATTTCGAAATATTGAATAAATTAAATGGCAAAGAGGTGCACTACCCTCAGAAGGAGGTTTGGAAAAATTATTTCTCGTGTGCCTATTATCAGTCAGGAAAAGCTTCATTATATTAAACAGATTGAACCTCCGGACCCCGTCATTGATTGTTGATTTTTATTTATCCATCCCCAAGTTACTCTGCATGATACGATTATGAATAATCTCCGAATCCGAAACTTTCATTTTTTTATCTTGCTACTTCTAAAGACGTTATCAAAATCACATTCCTATTTCATTATAGTATAGTAGGCACTGGAGAATGAATTTTACAATGGCGCTCTCTATCTGAAAACGGCTGGACTAAAAAATCAGTAAGAATGTTGGTAGAGTAGGAACTATTTCTCGCTATATGTTTGAATTTAGCTATTCGCCGCCCATTTCGTTTACAAGTTAATGTCCCAAACGAAATTTTCTGGAGATTCGGTTTTAATCGGAAGTTGAACTATTTTCATGGGTCTTTCGTTTGAAATAGAAAAGAAGCAGGTTTTGGCTTATTTCTTTCAATTTTCGACAAATAAAATCTCAATTTCCGAAAAGTATTCAATCTCAATATTTTCAATTAGTATAAGTTCTCTAAATTTGGGTTTTCAAAGTGTAACCGTTTCTCGATGCAACTTGACATAAAAATACCCTACATTGAACGCCCACCTTAACATCGTATTTATCACCCCTTTTTGCAACGAATCCACATCAGCATCACACCCACATCTATGAATATGTAAAAGCATTAGAGACATCAAAGTCGAACACTAGACATTTTTCCCGGCAACAAGAACGAATGCAAATGCATTGTAATACAATTGTGATGGAAGTCTCGGTGTTCAACCTTAATCATTCCTTGAATATTCAAGAACTGAAACTTCGCGAATCATTTTGAATTTAAACATCTGCGAGTTCATTAAGGAGCTAAATAATGTGTACTAACGAATTTCCGCGAGCAGCGTTCATCGTTTGGAAGATGAAAAAACTGAGTAATCATCCCGTTTAAGTAAACTCGAGACATTATTCAGAAAAAACTGTTTGGGTAAATTGTTCGGTCAAAATTAACTGGTCTAACTGCTGAATAAAAGAATACTTGGAAAATAAGAAGTATAGGCACCAATGAAATGTAAATTGCATATCGGTAATTGCGGATTCCACCCTTTTAACGAAAACTCGGTTGGTAAGATTTACGAAAAGTTTCTACTTGACAGATTCAGAATTGTTACCAAGAATTCAATTGACCAATTTCATTATTATTTATATTTCTGATGAAGTGAAAAAGTACATTCATTTCAATTTCAAATATTATCGTGATTTAGGGTTTTTCACGACTTGCTTGAGAACCGATAAATGAAACAATACCCTCCAAAAAATATACCATACTATTTTTTTTGAGGCGTCGACTTCGGTGGTCATTAGCCTTATAATTTGTGTTTGTTTCATACACATATTACTATTGTCATACATTTTTGTCACAATTTGGCTTATATTCCCGTATCTTTCAAGACTTTCATAATATTTTGTATCATAATTCATTCATCTTTCAGGAAGATTCTGATATCGTTAGGTAACATGAGCCTTTGTCTAACTAGATCGTATTGGAAACAGTCTATGACAATATGTTTAACTGGCAAACCGCATCGGCAGTAATCACATAGGGGTTGTCTATCTCCTTCGAGCATAAATATGTTTGTTAGGTGGGTGTGTCCAATTCCTAGTCATGTGATCTATATCTGATCTCGCTTACATTGGTAGGGCATGCGCATCCAAGGAATAATTTTGGGTTTGATTGTACGTAGTTCTATCCCAACTTTGCCATACCCCAGAGAATTCCTGTTTCAGATGTTGTTTAATATCGTATGGACAGTGATATTTTCAACTGTAGCAGATCAAGCAGCTATACCTTCTTGATCTACTAGTTCGTTTCCTTCCTTTCCATAAAGACTTGGAATCCGAATGAGTTTTCCATTGTTTTTAAGTATAGTCAACAGTGTTACGCCACTGATCTATTATTGAGGGATCACTCCTTCAACTAAAGACCAATAAACGCTAAGGACGACTCAATTATAGGGTTACTATATTTGATTAATCCTTCCTTGTAAAGTTGCTCGCCAAAGTTGATTACTTTGACGTATAGGGAGCATCAATTACTTGGGAATAATTGAACCAAGATTATTCCCCGAGAGCGACTTCGAGAAAATATCTCTTTCTCTCTATACTTAGGAATACGGGGCGTTTATCTAGGAAGCACGTACCATCTCAGAAAGATTGTGAAATAATGCACTTGGAAGAGCTTTAGAAATATACATATATATTTTATAGAAGTTACAAAGTATTTCATCTGTTCTATACACGAATAAAATGATACTATAGTCGAAGAATAGTGGAGATTTTACATGAAGTCAGTTTTTGTCAGTCTCAAAATCAAGTAAACTGAATATAAGAAAAAAATTGTCATCAATTGTTAAAGCGACTTTTGATGATTGGTAATTTAAAATTTATGGTAATATAAAATATGGAGATACCTTAAAAAACACATAATAAAATTATAAATTTTGCCCAACCATAAATCCAGAAAAATATATGAACTTACTCCATACCACCAGGTTTCAACACTTATTCACTCGATTATTTTGTTTTACACGATATTAGTTCCTTTGATCAATATTTCATTTATTTCCGCGAAAGTTGTTTAATTATTTTTGAATTTCACTGTATATTAGACTATAGTTGTATGGATACTATTTTTCTATGAGGTCATGAACTATCGTTGAGAGGTTTTTGTTGACGTATCTCGATCTTGAAGCATTGATAAAATAATGTTTAATGTTTACTTGTGTATTCACTTTGTTGAGTCATTACTAGTGCAATTCCGGTTTAACTTGATTGCATTTTCTTTCTTAATAGTTTCGCAAGTTCACTGCAAGATGATTATATGCGTACACTTCTCATATTTATTTCCTACATGGTAATCGAATGAAAACTAACCTCTTTTGAGACGACATGTCACTTGAGTAACGTCTATGTACCGAATCATGCTGTTGTCCGCGTGGTCGCGCCTTTTATATCCCCTACCCTTTCACGGATCGTTCGCGGGTCAAATTCCTAGCATTAGTTATTTTCTAGCTGTCATAATAAATCACCGGCTTGGTAATCAATGGGTTGTTGTTGTCTCCAAATAATGTATAAACACGAATGATTTATTTATTTTGTGGTCGGGTTGCAATTAAAGAGCTGTCGAAACCTGTGATTTATAGCGTATTTGTTTACTCTTGAAATTCCTTAGATATACCTAACATCGGAAGTGATGAGTTGTTTATGACTCATTTGTAAAAGGGGTATTTTTTTCATATGCATTCTTTGTCTGGCGGATGACAAAATATTTTAAACGGGCCTTGTGTATCAGTTTGGTCGCGTATTTGATTTCAACCTTTATGTTCATTCCTAGTGAATTATGTTGAGTTCATATTTATTAATATCTTGTTGTTTCTTATGCTTGAAAGTTTTTATGTACTTATGGGGGCATGACAACAGCACTAGATGATTTGGACTAGGGGATCTTTGCTGAACGGATTACTCAGTGCATGGATCGAACTCTTGGAGTCGGTGAAGACTATGTACCTGAATTCGTTACCAAATTCGACATATCGTAGGGCCTGCATGATGGCATACAACTCAGAAGTATAGACGCTGGCTTCCTTGGGTTGTGTCCATGAATGTGATGTTCATAAGTTCGTGAATGCTGAACCAGAGCTTCCTTGGGTTTTTGTCCCTTGGTTGTCGGGGTATTGGTCAATAATTCTGTTGAATTCTGCTGCTATAATTCTCCTTTTTTATATCTTTCAATGTCTACAATGGCCTCTATTGGGGTAATTTTGCACGGAGGTATTTCGGTCGGGCCGACACTCAGAACGTTTGGAGGGGAATAATGTATAGAGCCTAGACACTCTTTGAGACGTACACCAGCTGGTCGTGTTATCGTAGGACGTCGTTCATACATGTAATTTTCTTCCTCGTGGTGAGGTAGATAGTTCGGATTGTTCGGTATTGCCCATATTACCGTACAGTAGTTGGCAAGCAGTTGGTTCCTTCTGATATTCAGTGATGGAATACCTGCTTCAACACATAGGGATGCGTAAGGGCTCGTTCGGAATGCTCCTAGTGCGAGTTTCTACGCTAGACATTGTATTGTTTCCAACATTTTGAGTCCCGACCTTGTGGCTGACCCATAAACTATACAGCCGTATTCTATTTTGGACGCTGTTAGGGTTTCCCACATTTTCAGAAGAACATCCCATACTAATTAATCAACAGAAAATATCAAAACAAGAACGATTGAATGGATAGCTTCCAGACATGTGCAATAAACATTGAAAAACAATAAGGAATGTTTTCCTTTTCAACATTAAATTTTTTTGAAACAAACTTATGTTAAATACATTCCAGATCCCTATATTGTGATAATTTTCCCCCAGATTCACTGTCCCCAGGCACATTCAAACTCAACTGCTCGAACTACCACTTTCACTATTTCTTCCAATTGTAATTTTTTGCTGAATCTTCCGTAAGTCATGTCAATGACTTCGAAAATTGATGACATATAATTCAAACAGTTGTTGAGAAATGGAAATGAAATCCGTGTTCCTTGCCCTTGCGGAAAAAAATTTAAAAATAAATTTGGAAGCAGAATTAATAATTATTTTAGAATTAATAAACTGAACTCAATAATATCTGCTAAAATTAAAGTCAATTGACAGCTCAGCATGGCCGTCGATTTCGTTTACTTTTCGAGCGGATTGATTTCGTGTGTTTGGAATTAATTAAATTGAATTAATTTATTTGGAATGCTTGATGTAAATAAGTGTATGACTTTCTGTTCCTCACTGTGAATTATATTATCAATATATACTATAAAATTCTAACATGATTTATTCATTTTTAGATTAATCGTAATATCTGCCAAAACGACATTTTACTTCGACAGCGCGTACAAAAATGATTAAAACATTTTTAAAGACAATATTTTATAGAAATGCTCCAAAAAGAAAAAAATAATTTCTTCAATTGTTTGACCTAGGTTATTCTGTGAGTAGCAGATTCAAAATATTGCCGCGCAGGATCTTATTTTATATTCGCGTCAAGCTTGAGAAACTGCTACTCACTAGGTCAAACAATTGGAGAAATTATTTTTTTATTTTTAGTGCATTTGTATAAAAGCTTGTCTTTTTTTTTTATTATTTTATTCAATTCATGAAATCCGCCATCTTATTGAAATCTGACAAAAAATGATAATCTCCGACCCCAAAAAATTCCACATACCAATTTTGAATGGGATCGGGCCCTTATAACAAAACACTTCGCCATCTTGGAGCCGCCATCTTGAATTCATGAATTTTGACAAAAAAATCATGATGTCCGCCTCCGAAAACCTCCACACACCAATTTTGAATGTAATCGGGATAAAAACACAAAACTCGTCGCCATATTGGTGCCTCCATCTTGATTTCATGCATTTAATAATAATAATAAATGTCTTTATTACCAATTGATAAAGGATAATATTACATTTTATTTATATAGTTAGGGCGAGATTCAGTTTGTATGTAATATTAAATATAATACAATATGAAATATATATTAGCATATAACATACATCTGCTCTTCCATCTAACCCCAAAAAGAAGTCAAAGACAGCAAATAGAATAATAAATAAATAAATTAAATTAATAGAGAAAGAATATTAGTATTAGTATTAATCAGCCATTAATTAATTAGCCAAGGGAAGATATTTTAATCCGACAAACTTAATTATTGTTGAGAAAAATAATGGTCAAATAGGACTCGTTTGAGTTTATGTAGTGATAAGTAACTGAAATCGAGAGGTAAGTTATTGATATGGTTAACAATGCAATAAGAAAACGATCGTTTGAAGAACTCAGTATGGTGGCGAGGTATAGTAAGAGTATTTCTGTGTCTTAAATTTAGAGAATGTACATCAGTTCTGTATTTTATTTTGTGATACAGATAAGGTGGAGAGTTTTCCTTCAGTAGCTTAATATAAAACATGGTAGAATGCAATTCTCGACGATTTTTCATGTGTAGCCATTTAGTAATTTTGAGAGTGTGACTGATATGCTCAAATTTGCGAATACCAAAAATAAGTCTTAGGCATGAATTTTGCAATTTTTGTATTCTATTTATATCGAATGAATTTAAACAAGAATTATATAAAATGTCACTGAAATTTAGTTTAGATAATACTAATGAATCGCATAGTAGGATTTTAACCGATCTATCCAACACGTGGCGAGATTGAAATATGAGTTTTAGTGCTACATAAGCTTTTTGTAAACAGGTACTAATATGGTGCGAAAATCTTAAGTTTACATCAAACCACACTCCTAAGTTTTTAACTTTTTCGCTAAATTGTATAGTATGACCATTAATTGAAATATTTGATGAGTATTCTTCTTTGAACACCTGCGAATCAGTTTTGTTACCAAAAATAATTGCATTAGTCTTAGATGAATTTAGTTGTAAACAATGATTAATTGAAAATGTATAAAGATTATGTAAATCATAATTAATAGCAGTTACCGCTTGATTTGCTTCATCCAAGGTAAAAGACATGTATAACTGAGTATCGTCAGCGTAGTAATGTTGTGAACATGAAAAGAAAATATCTGGAAAATTCGATGTATAAATAGAGAAGAGTATAGGGCCCAATATTGATCCTTGGGGCACATCGGTGCTCACAGATAAAAAACTTGATACACTTTCTTGATTTTTTACAGCTTGACTTCTCTTAGAAAGATACGATTTAAATAAATCTACAGCTTTAATATCCAGACCACTATATGCTAAGATCGAAAAGAGTAAATCATGATTAAGAGTGTCAAATGCTTTCGAGTAGTCAAATAAGAGCAACACAGTTAATTTAGTCCTATCAAGAGCTGCCAAAATATCATCAGAGATTTTTAATAATGCTGATGTACAACTGTGACCAGTTTTAAATCCGGACTGTACTGTGGGTATTACGGAATTTTTTATTAAATGATTCTGCAGTTGAATATTAATAGCTTTTTCCAAAATCTTTGATAAAGTTGGCAAAACACTGATCGGTCGTAAGTGTTGTAACAATTGTGGATTATTCACTTCAGGCAAGGGAGTAACAAATGAATTTTTCCAATTTTGAGGGAACACATAATTCAATAAACAATAGTTGATTATATGAGTAATATACGGTAACAGAAATGGTAAGCACAAATTTAAAGTAAGAATATTGATGCCATCTGGTCCAACAGCTTTACTTTTAATACCTTTTATTATATTGAGAATATCCATTTTGACACAAAAATCATAATCTCCGACCCCAAACACCCCCACATACCAATTTTCATTAGAATCGGCTGTAACCACAGAACTCGTCGGCATATTAGAGACGCCATCTTGAATTTATTAATTCTGACAAAAAAATCATGATGTCCGACCCCAAAAACCCCCACACACCAGTTTTGAATGGAATCGGGCTATAATCACAAAACTCGTCGCCATCTTGGAGCCATATTAAATTCTTGAATTCTGACAAAAAATCATAATCTCCGACCCAAAAACCCGCACATTCATTGGAATCGGGCTGTAACTACAAAACTGGAGCCGCCATCTAGAATTTATGAATTCTGACAAAAAATTGTTAATCTCTGTCCCCGAAAACTTTTACAAACCAATTTTGAATAAATCAACCATAATCACAAAACATATCCATAATGCATTGTCACCGGAATTCTAACACCTGCCAAATTTCAAAGGAATCGGACGACTGGAGGTGGGTCAAAATTCACATTTAAAGGAATGTTTTCGTTAAACAAGTGCTTTATTTTGAAAAAAAAAACAAATTTTCAGTTGCCACCAGTGGCGTGCAAGAAGGGAATCATGGTCCCTTTTCTCCCTTATTTTTTACGCAACTGGTGAAATCATAAAAAAATTATTAATTTTTCGCATTCCTCATTCAATTTTGAGTGAAAAATGTATGCTTGTTCGAGTCTGGAAAAACCAAGATGATTGCGCTATCATGAATACATTTAGAGTATACATTTTTTAATCAAAATTGAATGAGGAATGCAAAAAATTTATAATTCTTCTGATTTCACCAGTGGCATAAAAAAATAAGGCAGCAAAGGGACCATGATACCCTTCTTACGTGTATATATATATATATATATATATATATATATATATATATATATATATATATATATATATAAAGGATTCAAGAAAGAATAAAAACATATATATCAAAAGATTACTCTTTATTGATAATCCAAGCTTTCGGAAAATGTATTTCTATCTTCAGGGAAACTACAATTAATTTCATAACATGTGAATAATTACTTCCTATGAATTCTGATCTTACTTACATCTATGTTGAGTTTGGTTGACATGTTAAAATTCACACTGAAAGTTACAATACAGTGCTACATCATAAGTTATGGGTATGTTTACCTACGTTGACATTGATACAATATAAAAATAATTACAGTTAACATATCAAAATAAGATTTGAATGAAACATACATAGATACATACATGCAAAGTTAAATAAAAGCTTGTAAAAATTCCATCACCTGATATCGCACGTGCATTATGCTTGCAAGAAGCGTTATCAATATATGAACATATATCGCATAAGATATGTAAGAAGATAGCAAAATGAAAAAACTGGGTAACCGTTTGGGAAGAGAAACACTCCAGTAATTCAGACATCGAATAGATGAAAATGCTTGCCACATATCATTCTTCGAAATATCCAACCGACATAATATTTCTCAGCAACTCAATTACATTCCTTCGAAATATTTCAGGAAGTCAATCCCGCTGCGCTTCATACAATATATTCGAGTGCAGAACAAAGCGAGAACGAATCCGAGATGAATCAGAATGGACGATGAAGTTCTCATATCCGAGTGGCTCTCAGTGAAATTGCATCCTCCCAGCAGTAGTCGATACATTCACGAGATAAGAACGGCGAAAAGGTGAGAGGCGCGAGCTCGATCAGGGCAGAGGGCATTACGCGGGTGCCTCTCGAAGCGTTGCTAATGGAATGAAAACACAATCGAGACGTGTCTATAATGCCATAAACATAGTGCCTTATCACTCGGAACGGGTATATTTACTCAAGACCGCACATGAACTTGGAGAGCGTACGAACGCCCCTTTCACGCGTCTTGCCAATCAAGATCCTCGGGCTTTTTGTTTGCCAGCTCGCTTTGGAGCTTTTATGCGTGAAATATTTCCGTTGTTTGTTCGGTTTCCTTTTTTTCCGGGCAATTTGAAAGGCGAGGGTCGGTCGAGTGTTCCAATGGAATGATCCTATAAAACAAGTATATCCATCGTGCATTTTTTCGATGGAAGGTAGCTCATGCCCGCGGTTTCAACAGCGAGATTTTCGGAAGGTGTCTAAATGTTTTTTCCAGACATGTTCTCTGATTCGATGTTCACTGGGGCAAAATACTCTCGAATATGGCAATAAATCGAAAAATTAAATAGCATGTACACTTTACCCGCTATTATTTTTTGATGCACCATTACCCCCTACATAATGAAACGAACAAGATTGGTCACGAGATTGGTTCCTGTAATGTTTCCTACTCCCAACTGTCATTAGACAGAAATCAAGTCTTCGTCTCATAGACTGGCGCAAACGTTAAAATATTCCTGGTGGGTTTTGGATTGTCTCGCAGGCTGCAATGATGCGATTCCTTAAATCATTCACACATTCAATGGGGGTCGTATAAACCAAGGACTTCAGGTGACCCCAGATGCAAAAGTCCAAGGGGTTTGAATCTGGAGATCTGGGATGCCAAGGTTGAGGTCCTGCTCTGCCTAGCCAACGATTTGGATACACGTCGCCCAAGCACTGACGAGCAGTTATGCTGAAATGGACATGCGCAGGCGCAGGTGCATAAACCACATTCGTGGTCGAATAGCTAGTGGAACATTTTCAAGTTAAATGGAAAGCTGCTCCTGGAGAAAATTTGTATAGGTAAGGTCCAATAATATTTTCGCCAATAATTCATAAACGTATAAAAGCATTTTTTTTTTCGTTTCTGACTTGTAATTTGAAAACCAATGAAGCAATCTTGATACTCCCAATGGACAAATTGTAGAGAATTAGAATGCAAAAAAATTAGCCCTAACGCGACTCGATCGGATTAATAGTAACGGTGAAAAATTCATAACTCTGCCACTTTTAAGTTGTAGTACAGGCTTTTCACGGCATAGTAGTGATCACTATGTACTTAAGTGGGAAAAACTCAGGCACTGTAGCATTATTAGTTTCGGTATATTTGCAATATGAATTTTTTAATGCTCTTTATTGCTGCAGACCTGGAGGCGTCATAGGTGGTCCGATTCCAATTGTTCAAATAGATTTCGAGAGTAGAAGTATAGTACTACAAGACATATATTCTCATTTTGCGTTAAAATGCTGCAAAATAGGTGAAAAATACTTGCAAACATGACCGAGCGAGGGCGTGAAAGCGGATGAGTGGTGGGGGTAGAGCAGCAGACGCGGGGAAGCGTATGTACATTAAAACACGCGCGATGTGCCCGTTATGAATCTGCTGCTCTACCCCCACTCCTGAGCCGCTTTCATGCACTCGCCGGTTTTCAGTCATGTTTGCAAGTATTTATCACCTATTCCGCAGCATTTCAAAGCAAAATGAGAATAGTCATTTTGTAGTACTATACCTCAACTCCCAAAATCTTTAAGAACTATTGAAATCGGACCACCTATGACGCATCCAGGTCTGCTGCAATAAAGTGCATTTAAAAAATCAAATATCAATTTTGACAAAACTAATAATCCAACAGTGTCTGAGCTTTTCACACATAAAGAACATATCAATTTCTATTAAGTCGTGAAGAGCCTACTTCCGGTTTATCCGTTTTTTCTCCGTTAATAATAATCCGATCGAGTCGTGCCTGGGTTCATTTTCTTCACATTTTGTGAAAGTATCGAGATTGCTTGATTAGTTTTCAAGTTACAAGTCAAAAACGATAAAAAAAATGCTTTTAAATGTTTATAACAAATTGAGCAATGACAGATGGGAATAGGAAACATAACAGGATATAACTACGGACCGTTTAGTGCACATTCGGTTTCCGGGTAGTATTTTTGTCACGGAAAAAGTAGAAGTTAGTTACCTGTGGAGACTACATGAGCATTGTTATTGCGTAGCTATTAACATGTTTTTGTGCCTTGGAACCTTCGAATTCAGGTATGTATTAACATTCAAATAAGTATAGAGTTGCAGACAAGTTCATGTAATATAATAATAGTGTTAAGTGAAATGAATATTAAATATTTTTTTAAGGTTTCCATTTTATTTTTTTTTTTATGATTAATATTGTTTGCACTTTTCAGAATCTTATAGATTTGCACTTTTCGAAGTTAGCGAATAAAACATTGTATTTTTTTTTCAAGCGTATAACAGTTATAAGCATATATAGAAAAACTACGCTGGAGCTGAAATGAACTAAATATCATCTAATTCGATCTGTCATTTGAACCTAACCAAAAAATAAAAAAATCTCAAAGAAATATCATAATTACGTTAAAAAAAATTGTATACAAAACATGGCGGAGAATGCCTAATAATTGCCTCGCACACATTTGCCATGCCTCCACCTGGTCTATAATATACTGTTCTTATACATCAATTTCATTTATTTTGATTTTATTTCAGGAACCTGTTCGACCACCATGTTTATAATGAGGAGGCAACTTCTTGATATAATAATTATAATAATGTTTATTTTCATAAATTTTCCAAATAGAATATAGTAGAACATGGAGAATAAACAAAAATATGGAAATTTAAGATAAAAATTAAAAAAATCACGGAAGATTCAGAAGTTGTGTGTGGTGTATATGTTTAATAACATTCAGTATAAAATTGATAAATATATATATATATATATATATATATATATATAAATATATATATATATATATAAATATATATATATATATAAACTGAAGTTTAGAACTCAAAAAAAAATATTGTGTTTTCTTTGAGGTTGCAGTCAATAGGAAATGGTCAATTTAAAGAAGACTCTGTGTTAAATTGTCGATCAAGACATCTGAAAAGAACAAAGTCACATTGTCAAAATGCTATTTATATAAAATATCAAAAACTTACTAACTCGAGGTTGCTAACAGGAAAATATCGGTGCACATCATAAATAAAATCTTAAATATGAAATCTTAAACTAATTGGAAAATCTCATATCCACCATGATAATTTGAGTCGAAATTGATGGAGTTAAACACGTGGTTATCCACGCCATGGATCATCGAGGAAGGACCGTGAAAGATGTCTTGATAATGAAATGAAGTTTTTTGAAAGCTCGACAATTCAACAAAGAGTCTTCTTTACATTGGCCATTTCCTATTGACTGCAACCTCAAAGAAAACACTAAACTAAGTTTTTTTGTGTTGTCTAAATTTCAGTTTTTTTCAACTAATCCAGTCAAGAGGCTACCCTTCTTCTATATATATAGTGATGTGGTGCATAAGCACAGGCATTTTTCTTTATTCTATTCATTTTATAATTACAAAATATTGAAACTTCAATATGTGTTCATATATGTAACTCTAGAACTTGTCATATAACTTTTGATATAACTATTTTTCACGTAGGATCAATTGTTTTTGAGTTATTCGCAAAAAACTTTGAAAGTACATTCAATTATCTAAAAAAAAAGATCTCTCGTATTTTTCGCGTCCGACAAACTGTTTAGGAGACATATGACAAAACGCGTTTTCCAAGATGGCCGTAAAACGCACATCCCCGCCGTGCCGCGCCAACTCAGAGTCTGTGATTGATTGCCAACTTTGAGAGCCTGTCGCCCCACTGTGCGACGCCACGTGAGAAAAGAATTCCTTTTGTGGAAAATCTAGGTGCATGTGCATATCCATTCACCGCCAGTTTCTAAAACACCTCGCGGCTCTTTGTGTGCCACTACAATTCATTGGCCTTCTCTTACAACAGCAATATTGTTGGCCGAAACGTAATATGTAAATTACTCAGACTTGATTGGATCATTTGGCACCTTGTTATAAGACACAATTAGTTACGAACCTCATTATATTTCGGTTGTGATGCAACGACGCGCCCAAACAGAGCCGGTAATGTGGCGGTGTCGAATTTATTTGTGGAAGTGTTGTCGCTAATTAATTTATGTGTTGCATGCGAATCGCAAATGATTGTGGGAATTCGTGTATAATAGATTTCAATCTTTCTGGAATATATTGTTATAACATAATATTAGAGTAATTGTTGTAGTATACGGAATCAGATTGCATTTCTCTGCATTTTTGAGAAAACAAAAAATATTAGTTTTATTTGTTCTGAAATGAGATTCAGATGTCTAGAAAACCTTGTGCATGTATTGATTCGATATTGTTGAGAATTTTGACACCAAAAGAAGATTACCACAAGTCTAATTATAGTGTGAATTAGAAACAATGTTAACGCTATCTAAAACTCTAGTAATATCCATTATTGACTATAGTTTGAAGTCATATATTAGATACCTAACAAGGATTTTAATATTTTTTTTATACACAAACATTTATATATATATATATATATATATATATATATATATATATATATATATATCACGCGTCACGTTGTTTGTCCGCGATGGACTCCTGAACTACTAAACCGATTTCAATCAAATTTGCACACCGTGTGCAGTTTGATCTAACTTGAAAGATATAGTCTAGTTAACAAGTGCTTTTGAGGTCAAAATTTTTTCGCATTCTCCGAAAATCATGATTGAGGTGTCATTCGATTCGGAATGGCATGTAGATATTTCTTGAGAACATGCTAAGGCCGCTCGCAAAAATTGCAATAGTTATAAACAATTAAGTGAAAAAAGGGGGGGTTTGGTTTTTCGCCAATATCTCAAAAACTATTCGAGATAATTCAAATTTGAAAAAAGATGCGAAAATGTTTAATGAAGCGTTATAATTTTTTACCTTTGTAAATTGTTAATAACAAAACGAAAATTAACAATTTCTCAATTTTTCCAACGGGAATCTATTCTTAGACCTTTGAACAATAGCTCCACGAAAGGAAACATTCTCAGATTAATAGTTTAACAATTATCGCACTTGCAATGTTAATGTTCGTGCTACAAAAAATTGTTAATGGATGACTTATTGAAAAATCGCGATAAAAATTTTTGGACCAAGGATTATTGTTCATTGATCTATCCTGCAGGCGCCTGAATGTCTTCAATTTTTAATTTTTATATTTAATAAGTTTAAATAATATTTATTCACTAAAGGTCCGAAGGTGGCGTGGCTTGCGCAAGCCGGAGTACCCGTTTTATAAATATTGGTCCTACAGTTCTGAGAGTTGAAACTTTTTCTTGAGAAATTTTCTCTTCCTTTTGCATCTTTTTTCAAATTTAAATTATCTCGAATAGTTTTTGAGATATTGGCGAAAAACCAAACCCCCTTTTTTTCACTTAATTGTTTATAACTATTGCAATTTTTGCGAGCGGCCTTAGCATTTTCTCAAAAAATATCTACATGCCATTCCGAATCGAATAACACTTCAATCATAATTTTCGGAGAATGCGAAAAAAATTTGACCTCAAAAGCACTCGTTAACTAGACTAATAGGATAGCTCACATCTCAATTTATAGCCGCAATATTATTTTATTGCAAATTATTTGTTTATTATTTGACAGTCACAATTATCTGTTAGCTCCAAACGATTCTAACAGATGGCGGTATCTGTTGACTGGATTGAGCAAGTAGACAGTCACAATTATCTGTTAGCTCCAAACGATTCTAACAGATGGCGGTATCTGTTGACTGGATTGAGTAAGTATTATATATATACGGGAATAACGGGATAACGAAAAAACGGGATAACGGAATGACAGGATAAGGGGATAACGGGAAAACGAGATAACGGGACAACAGGAAGCGGAAGGAGTCAAAAACATAATCTAGATGGAACATAAAGGAAAACATAGAAAAAAGAAATTCTACGCGGACGAGAGTTTCCGGGAAAAACATTTTAGGGAACATAGAAATTTGGACAGGACAACGTCTGTCGGGTCAGCTAGTATATATATATATATATATATATATATATATATATATATTGGGTAGCGCCACCCATCTAATTTCAGGTGACCTACTCAGAGGAAAACTATAGCAATTGCCGAATGCAATAAACATTCAACTCGACATTTGAATAATGTAAAATGTTAAACTGATTGTTTGGTAAATGTATGCAATGCAGGCTGCCTGAGATAGATATTCAATTTCAAAGTGAAGAAAACGACTAACCTCTTTTATCCAAGCAGGTGATGGAGTCAGAACTAGTTGACTCTGCTTTGAGGCACTTATCATAATCATCACAGTCACTTGTAAGAAACGAACGACACAAACAGTATTGAAAAGAGAAACATTCGCAATTGAATATTGTTTTGAAAAATGATATCACGACCATTGTAGTGATTCAGACATTCAAAACACGTGAACTGAACACTATTGCGAAGCAAGATTCGAGAACGAGAGTTTGTTAAATTCTACTAGTGTTTTCTGTTGGGTGGTGAATGAAAGATCCTAATTAGCAACCAATCAAAAAACAATACGCGATGTGCAGGATAATTAATTTGAACATTATTGTCTTTGACTTTTCCAGGCTCTCAAAACTCAACCCCGAGCTTTTCTGTGCGTATTTTGAGAAGTACGAGATAAGATGAATCACTCGTTGCATCTATGAATTAAGTAGCAAATTTCCATTCTAGTTGGATTCTGGAGTTGTGCGGGCGTTTTCGTACTAGAAATATTGATATAAATTTTTCAATATAATGGCAAAAATTTTTTAAGACAAAGACAATGCACATCGCGTACTTGTTTTATGATTAGTTGTAAATTAAGATCTTAAGATCTTTCATTCGCAAGCCAATCAGAAAACACTAGTAGAATCTAACAAACTTTCGTTCGTAAACAGCTTTATAAACCATGCATGCAAGAATCTTGCTTGGAAACAGTGTTCAGTTTACGTGTTCTGAATCACTACAATGGTCGCGGAATTATTTTTAAAACAATTATTCAATTGCGAATGTTTCTCCTTTTTCAATACTGTTTGTGCCGTTTGTTTCTTACAAGTGACTGTGATATTATGATGAGTGCATCAAAGCAGAGTACGAAGTCAACTAGTTCTGACTTCATCACCAGTTTGGATATAACAAAGTTAGTTGTTTTCTTCACTTTGAAATTGAATTTCTATCTCAGGCAGCATGCAATGTGTACATTCACCACACAATCAGTTCAATATCCTACATTATCCAAATGTCGAATTAACTGTTTATTGCATTCGGTAATTGCAAAAATTTTCTCCTGAACAGGTCGCCTGAAATTAGGCGAGCGGCGCTACTTAAAATTTTGTAAAATTTTACAAAGAACCAAACATGTTTTAAATTTTTTTTCAGATTTTTAACCACTGTAATTCGTTATAAGATGGCATTATACACTCGTCATTTGCAGGTGTGTATTACACCCTGTATATACACATATATAGATATAGGAGTAATACATAATTATAAAAATTAATTTGAAAATACAAAAACGAAGTGTCAAATATAAAATAATTTCAAGATGAAAGTCCAGGACTCGAATATGAGAATAATGAAATTATCAACTTCAGTAAAAAATATCTTAACAATTATTTGAAAATATATTTTTTTTAGATTTATTTTTCTCCAGAATGCTTTAAATAATCCTAAGCGATTATTATCTCACAAGAAATTGCTTGAGAATTTATTCTACAGTTAATTCTCAAAATCTGACATACAGGGTGTTACAAAATTCAATACAAATATTTCAAGTGCGTATTACTGGGGTTACTGGGTTTTTCCATAAACATGTGTCCTAAAATTCACCCCCTCCAAGCTCATCGCAAGTTGCGCGAAAAAAATCTTAAATTTTGAATTGTGGCTATACAGGCCTATAATTTTTTCGAACATTTGATTCATAATTGAAGCCACAATTCAAAATTATGGATTGTTTTCGCGCTACTTGCGATGTCTGTAGCTTGGAATTTTAGGACACATGTTTATGGGAAAAAAGTCTTATTTTGACTCCAGAAATACGCACTTGAAATATTTGTATTGAGTTTTGTAACACCCTGTATATGTAAGTAGATATGCTATGAGAGTTCTGGATATTTCCCCATGTTGAATCCCATAAGAAAGAGCTAAGGTCCTACGTGGTCATTTAACGACCATTCGCCAGGTTTGCACTTGATAAAAAAAAAGTTTACGAGTTGACTAAATTGTATACAGTGTGACCCATTTAAAATAGACCACCCCTGTAAAATACGCATTTTTCATTATCAATTTTTTTTTTGAAAATTGAGCATCAAAAACTGTAGTTTGACACAAATTTTCATAACTTTAGTTTCATTTCCAAGGCACTCTATGGTTTTTTTTCTTCGTTAAAAACGGCAAAAGTTTATTAGGCAATTTTTGTTTTGAAATTTGACTACACCACTGGATTCGTAGTCGTTATAAATGAAAACCATTGAAATTTCATGGAAAAATATTGGGTAACAACGAAGTTACAACAACTTTAATTTTGGAAACAAAGTATTTGATATTAATTTTCATTTAGATTATAGACATATTTGAAATCTGGCAACACTGCCGATACAAAGTAGAACACCAGTGAATTTGTATAGCGAAAATTCGAAGTCAATAGCACATTCCGTTCTACAGTAATAACTCCTGAAAGTATGGTAATGTGAGCGATTTCTGGTGGAAGCGATTTTGTAATAAAAATCTAACTACGCCTCTGGATTTGTGAATTATATTCCCTTAAAATCATTTATTTAAGTTTAGGTTATGAGTATATTCAAAAATAACAGAAAATTAATTATTCATTTTCAAGTTATGCAGTTTTCAATAACCGATAAAAACAAAATGAACCGAATCAAGTTTTAAAGTATCAAAATTATTTATTCAATAATAAAACAGAAAGCAGGACAAAAAATGTTCCTTCTTCATTCTGCAAAACTCAACTGAAACAAGCTTTTAGAGAAGGTATCAATAATTTGAGGGAAGCTGAACTAATACATTGGGCATAGGTATTGTACTAAATCAATAGTAGGCTGTGATTTAGTACACCACAAATCGCTCACATTACCATACTTTCAGAAGTTATAACTGTTGAACGGAATGAGCTATTGACTTCGGATTTTCGCTGTTCAAATTCACTTGTGCTCTACTTTGTATCGGCGGTGTTGCCAGATTTCAAATATGTCTGCAATCTAAATAAAAATTATAATCAAATACTTTGTTTCCAAAATTAAAGTTGTTGTAACTTCGTTGTTAACAATTATTTTTTCATGATATTTTGATGGTTTCCATTTATAACGACTACGAATCCAGTGGTGTAGTCAAATTTGGAAAAAAATAATGCCTAATGAACTTTTGTCGTTTTTGACAAAGAAAAAAAACCATAGAGTGCCTTGGAAATAAAACTAAAGTTATGATACAGTTTTTGATGCTCAATATTAGAAAGAAATATTTTTGAGATTGACTGAAAAATGCGTGTTCTACAGGGGTGGTTCCATTTTAAATGGGTCACACTGTATATAGATGGGTATGACGGTAATGCAGATCCCATACTTAACCACTCTGTCTGCCACTGTCTGTCTGGCTGAAGTCTGTCTGGCGGGCTGTGGTTAAGTATGGGATCTGCATTACCGACATACCCATCTATATATACACTTCAGTCAACTCGTAAACCTTTTTTAGCCAAGTAGCAAACCTGGTGAATGGTCGTTTAATAACCACGTTGGACCTTAGCGTTTTCTTACGGAAATATCCAGAACTCTCACAGCATATCTACTTATATATACTAGATGTTCATATGCTACCTTCGTTGGATTAATTCAGTTCCACTTCACTCGATTTTGAGAAGGACTTATTAAGTTCGATAACTCTCTTACAAAAAGCAGAAGAGCAAAGTTCAGAGCACAAATTTCTGATCAGGGTTTTATGAAAAGGAGTCCTGTCATTGTATATTTGAACTCTCACCAACAGTGCCCTTTTTCTTCGCTCTCTACCAATGGTTAGGGACCAATTGAAGGCCAGTTTCTACGTAGCTCGTGAATATGGCCGTTGTTGCAATAAACCAGGACCATGAATAAGTAAAGGCAGTTAATTTTGCATGTTAAATCTACTATTTGTGAATTATACGCGATATTTTTTTCAGGATTGATACAGAATCAATATTATATTTATTAATAGTACTCTGCGATTGTCACATTTTACCAATAGTGACCTCAGGATATGTTCTTATTGCAATTGACATTCAAGTATTTTTTTCGGAAATTTGTTAAGTTTATATTTTATATCAGTATCAACTATACAAGATGATAGATAGAGCCTGTGAAGTATGTGGGACATTGAATAGAAGATTTATACAACTATTTTTCCGTGTTTCTCTTTGTGTTGTTCAATTTAGCTTATGCATGTGGCTTTGACTGCTTTCCGTTATCCCATTTTCCCGTTTCCTGTTCTCCGTTATAATCGTTTTGGTGACATAATTGATTTGCCAGCGAAAGTAATGCTTTCTGACGACTATTACAAACTCAATAACCCCTTTTCACCCCTTCAGGTACGGAATTCTCAAATAAGGATGAACACGGTTTATTAATTCATAACGGAGAACCACGACACCCATTATAGTGACCCTTAAAGACTAATGGAACCCCCATTTCACTGAAAAACCCTTACTTTTAAACTGAGGAAACCCTCATACAAACTTTCACCTCCCTCCCGTTTCACCCCTTTAGGGGTTGACTTTCAAAAATCACTAAAACACGTGATAAAGATCTGAAACACCAATTTTCATTACCCTAACTTGAAAACTAACGGAACCCTCATACAAACTTCCAATCCCCATTTAACCCCTTTTTTCACCCCTTTAGGGGTTGAATTTTCGGAAACATTGACACACATATTTCTTTATTTGTAAGAAAGACTTCAAATACCAATTTATATGACTAAAAAACAAACGGTACTCCTATACAAACTTTCAACCTCCATTTTAACCCCTTTAGGGTTGAATTTTCAAAACCTCTGAAATACGAGCTTCATTCAAAAAGAATAGCGGTTACCTACGTCATCATAGGAATACGCTGTCAAAATTTCAGGTTCGTACGTAATTCAGTGAATCAGTCAGTCGGGACATGTAATTATAGATAAATCAGAAAAAATCTGAAATATAAAACTTTCTGTTCCTGTTCCTCAGAAAATATTATTCTTGAAAAGAAAATGTAATAGTCGATATCAGATGCTAAATCAATAGTTTGAGTAGAAATGTATATTTAGAACATGCTTTTAGTTTAGAACACGAAATGATGGTTAACACAAACTCCAGTGGAAAAAATTGATGCTGAACAAGGTTTTATTCATTTCATTAGATTATTAAGATCATCCATTTTTTTATTTGAATTTTGGTCAATATATTTTTGTGTTAAGGTGGTGTCAAATAAGATTCAAGGGTGAAATTCTGAAAAAAGCATTAGTGAATTTCATAAATTGTACTTCCGGACAAAATGACCACATCATGTACCAATTGAATACCTACAAAGACAGAGTAATTAAAGAAATTCAACTATATTCTAGATAAAAAACTTCCTGCGTACCTTTGAAGATAAATTTTCATTATTTCATTTTCCCATATTCAACAAAAATCATATAAAACATGTAATAAACAAAATGAAAGAAGCTTCATGAATGAATTACTTACATGTATTTATTTTCATAGAATTCCAAATCGGTGAAGCTTACCTGTAACAAAATGAAAAGCATTAAAATCAAGCATTAGCAAAGCATTATATTCAATGATAAATGTAATTATATATAAATTGCCATTCATGGATCCATACCTACTCACATTTTTGAATAAATGACATGATACATTTCTGCTTTGGTTGTTTTGATTGCATAGATGAGATAAACACCGGAGAAAATATTTTTCCGGAAAATTAAAAAGCTACGATAAAAATGTACATTGATTATTATTATTATATTCAATTTTCAATGTCCAATGAGAACGTTTTCCATTTCAACATGAATACCCCAAAACATTATCGTTAACGGTGGAAAATACCGATTGAAGTTTATCTTTATCAATATCCCGTTTATATTTTCAAAGAAATGGTGAAGATGAGCTTTCACTTTATAACCAATAACAAATTAAATTTCAAAAAACAAAAAATTGGAATAAATAATCCATGGCGAAAACTTGAATGTTATAGATAAAAGGATGTCATTCAAATATCAGAGATATTTTTCTCGCAAATTTTCAAGAAACGCATTTTGCATCATCATGGGTATATATATATATATATATATATATATATATATATATATATCATACGCGTTGTGGATTTTCTAATTCAGAAATATGAAATAAATGTTTGAGTACTTTTAGGTTAGTTGTGTTGGGTGATACAGCGCTGTTTCTCGACTTCAAGGTGATGAAGATTTTGCCGAAAAAAAAACAACAATTCTTTTAAGTCATTTCCAATAATTATCTCTAGCAATAATAGTTATTTATGTATCAAGGGAATTATAAGGGTCTTAATTACCGAAGGCAAAGTTTTCGTCCCGAAAGCCTCTGGCCCGAGGGACAGCAATTGCCTGAGGTAATTAAGGCTCAATTATTCCCGTGATACATAGATAATTTTATTTCTGACCAATTTTTATAAAATTCTGTTTATTTTTGAAACAAAATAAATGTTTTAATTTATTACCTTTCCGGTATATTTGAAACAGGTTCCGTGGATCATAGGAGTTTTGGTTGTTGCCAAGTTGTTGCTATGTTATTTGTTTATAAACAGACCTTTGTTATCAATCGCTTTTTTCGATATAATGGTGGATATTCTCAAAAAAGCTGAAAAAGCAAGACAATCATTACTTCCCTCGAGAAGTGGAGCCCTATACCAAAAAGAAGGAAGATTTATTTGAAGTGGCTGACACGGAGAAATGGTAAGGTATTTTTAATATTTTCCGGTAGATTTGGTAGTAGTTGTGTTTATTCGTTGCAGTCAGAAACGTATAGTCCAAATTCTTTAAGGACTAAATGGTCAATGCTAAAATCGATGGTGACTATATATTTTAGCATTTCTTGTTTCATTTTCACCTGAAAAGGTAGAAGGAATTGAAGAATCTTTAATATCCCAAGGAAGTTATAACCCTCTTTATTGATAGCGTAACCATGACTATATAAGCTTATAATATCCTGATCAGAAATAGAATCAATTATTATTATGATTATTCCATAGAAATTCCACCTTTTGCGGACATCTGGACTTCACAACTTTCCCCCTGAATATTTTCATTACCAGGGTTTATGTATTGGAGCAACTAATTTTGGGAACACACTGGTGGCCCAATTTCTCAAGCAAGTGAAATGAAATTTGGCACAAAAATGAATTGTGTAATTCTCCTGGTTGATTTTGAAGCCGCGTAGTTGCAAAATGGCATCAATATCACAAAGATTAGAGTCATTCAGTCGTCACAAGTAAACATCTTATTTCAGATGCAGTTCGTACTTGTATTAGGGCCATACAAATAAAACATAAACACAAAGATCCCATAAATCTCGAAGTTGTACATGGGAAAAGTAGTACAGCATATACAAATAATTGGGATATATAGAGAATATACACGAAAATATACAAAATACAGAATATACACGAAGGGATATACATTTTTCCAAGGAAATAAAAGCTTAAAAAAAAGAAACGGTATCCAATGGATAAACCATGTGAAGAGCCGTGAGATGCATGAAAATATCAACTCACTTAAGTTCAGTGAAGAACTTGTCCGTGAGTATACCTCCATCTTTCATTTCTGTGTATGGTTTGGATATTTTTCAAAGGATACAGGTATATCATTAAAATTTTGTTTGAATATTTTTCAAAGGAAACAGCGCTGGTTAAAAAATAAAAACAAATATAAATATAAAGAACGCTGCTTATAAAATTACAGAATGTCATTAAAAACACAATATTTACATAAAATTACATTACATAAGACATATGATGATAATAGTAAAAAAGTAGATACAGTAAATGACATATTCGGAAAGGTTTCAATGAAGTGGAATGAGGGAGATAGAAAGTATAATGAATCAACAGTTGATAATGCTGTGAATCTCTGGCCAACTGACTTATTTGCTTTGGGCATGAACACATTTACCCCTTTGTTGTTTCTGGTGGAATATTTATGGTTCATTACCAGAAACGAATTGAATAATCGTTTTACAGAACAATTGTCTCATGTCGAGTAGTCCAGATTCAGAGAACAGTTGTTCAGTTGAGTAAGTTTTCGGTTTTCCCAAAATTATTTTGATGAACCTCTAATGGTTTTAGATGACAACTTAGAATGCCTCCCCAGCCAATAATACCGTACTGAATGATGGATTCTACTAAAGCATGGTACAGGATTTTGAGATGTGTGAACCCCAAAAATTTCTTGAACTGCCAGAATCTGTACATCAGTCCACGGGTTTTCCTTACTACATTTACAATGTGTATGTCCCACCTAAGAAACGAATCAATATGAATTTCTAGATATTTCACTGACCTCTCTAATGGTACATCCACATTGTTCAACGTGAGGGTATCGTAATGGGGTAAATTATTTTCGTATGACGTAAATGGGATAACTTTAGTTTTCTCTAGTTTACTGTTAGGACATTACATCTGAACCATTTGAATATATTTTTTAGATCGTTTTCAGCTGTTTCCCGTACTTGTTGCCATGATTTCCCAGTATATATTAACGCCGTATCGTCAGCGAACGAAATTATAGTCCCCGAATTTTCTTTAGTGAGTATTTCGTTTATATAAATTATGAACAGAACTGGGCCTAGCACGGTCCCTTGAGGGACGCCATATGTTATATCCATTTCATTGCTTACATCGTTTCTTATTTGAACACTTTATTTGCGATTGGTTAAAAAAGATTTCAGTAAATTATAGGTAGACCCACGAAACCCTAAACATTCCAGTTTTTTCAACAACAATCTGTGACAAACAGTATCAAAAGCTTTCGCTATATCGATAAAAATTCCTAAGCACGCTTTTCTTTATCCATTGCTTGATTAATGGCGTCCTGAGTGGAGAGGTTATCTCGGAACCCAAATAATTGGGTTCACTACAATATTTTCCAATATAGGAAATTGAAAGATTTTCAGTACAGGAAATTAAAAGGCGACTCAATCAGTTAATAAAATTAAAACATGATAGAAAAGTTTTCATTCGTCAAGATTGGGGTCTTCAATTATTTATTTTTATTTGTGTTAAAGTGAATAGTTTCCAGTCCCCCAACATACGAAGATCTATCCATTACGATCCATCAACCCAGTAAAGCCAGTCTCGTACTCCCCAGCAGCACAAGCTTCAATTTCGTTCTCGGACTAATATTGTACTTCACCTGTCGACGTTTCTACAGACGTACGCCATCCGAAGTGACGCGTGTGATTAAATTGTTGCCGACCGGAGCGGGCTAATCCATGAGTGACACTCGGAAGGGGGGCGATCGGGTGGCAATTCTTCTTCCAACCCCCACGCTTACGAAACGCGGACACTACACAGTACAGTACCTAATGGAATGGATAGTGCAGTGCCTAACAGGGTTCGCCTGATTTAAATCACGATTTAAATAAATGATTTTAATCAAGTGATTTTTTTATTTAAATCAATGATTTTAATCAAGTAATTTTTTATTTTATAATAACGAAATAACATTCATTTATTTTACGAAATATAGTCAAAATACAAACTGCAAATAAAACTATTTTCTCAATATTGAAAAAAATCATAGATATTAAAAAAAAATACAACGTTAATTTTCATTATAGTATTTGTACAGAAATACTAATTTTCTCGCTTTCTCCACTCCTAATTTATTTCGTAAATTGGAGTAAACGAGTCCAAATGTAGAAATTTTACTTTACTTTACTTGGGCACAGACACACTCACAGTCTCAATGAAATTTGTCAAATGAATCAGCTTACGAGTTCTCGCCCGTTTTATTTTATTTTGTGTTGTGATTGGTACAAACAAGATTCGACAGGATTTTTACAGGGAAATTAAGGCGCGAGGCGGCGCTTTAGATTTCTTGATTTCGCAAGTTCTGACAAGAATAAACCAATACAAGATATGTCAAAACAGGAATATGCTATTTGTTTGCGTTTGCATGTAAAGATACATAGTTATAGTTTCCCCAATATCAATTGCAGAAGCATAAAAAAGTCTTGCGGCGAAATCCTGTGAGCAGCAGTGGCGGAGAAAACTAATTTCATTTAGATATTTTAAGATTTTAAATAATGAAAAATAAAAAAAAAATTAAAGACAAGCTTTTATTTATACAAATACATTAAGAAAGAAAAATAATTTCTTTCATTGTTTGATGTAGGTTGTTATTATATCCTAAAACGTATTTCGATCGGCACACACCAAGACCATAGACGCTACTGGTTTTTAATCTTTCAGAGCTATCAAAACACAAATATAACGCGTGATTTATGACCTCTCATCGTAGACACACCTGCCAGCATCGATGTCCAACTCGATTGGCCCAGACGAATCGGGTGTACAATAGACAGCCGCCACTCGAGTCCACGTTGACTATCGGCTCTTTTGATCTACCGTTTGCCGACGGAAAATGTTTACGAGTAGTACAGATTATTTTTCGTTCTGTTTCTTCGCATATACGCTCGTGTTAGCGAAGCGAGTTTTCATTTGCTCCCGATAGAAACAACTTCTGCAATTGATATTGGATGGACTATACTTAAAATAAACCAAAACATATTAGTCATTTTGATGAGGTTTCTTGTCCTTGGATTAAATTCTCGTAAAAAGTTCGTGGGTTAGAGGACAGGTATAGAACAACGCAATTTTAAGCCGACGTTTCGTCCATTTATTCAGACTTCTTCAAGGCCAAAAGTTACCAAAGTTGTCGACCACAAAGAACGATTTGAAATGTTCGCATTTCGATCGTGATATACTCCATACACTACTATCGTCACAACTCGATAAAATAATATGTGTTTATTTTTCCCTGGTTATTCTAACACAATATAAATATTCAACCGTTGCCTTTCAGGCTTCTAGAAGACAACTCCTGGAAGGCAACAGTTGAATATTTATATTGTGTTAGAATAACCAGGGAAAAATAAACACATATTATTTTATCGATTTGTGACGATAGTAGTGTATGGAGTATATCACGATCGAAATGCCAACATTTCAAATAGTTTTTTGTGGTCGACAACTTTGGTAACTTTTGGCCTTGAAGAAGTCTGAATATATGGACGAAACGTCGGCTTAAAATTGCATTTTTGTCTTTTACCTGTCTTCTAACCCACGAACTTTTTTCGAGAATATTAATCATTATTAAAAATTAAAAATTCTGAAAAAAATCACATTTTTTTTTATTTTTTTTTGTTTTTTTTTAATAAAAATCATGATTTTTTGTTTTTCGAAAAAATCATGATTTATTCGAACCCTGGTGCCTAATGGATAGTTGGGAATTGAAATGGATGTTTAAATATGTGTAACAACTCCATTTTTCTAGCAGAAACCATTCTTATCTATAATATTTTTCAGTGCGCAGGCAAGAGTAATACGAGATATTGAAGAAGGAAACTGATCAATATTCTCTGAGACACCCATACTTTTGTTGAACTAGGAATCCAAATGAAGAAGAACCAATCATGTGCTGATCACAAGAAAACAATAATGATTACACGGAAATTAGTATACATGGAAATCTCGAATTTTGAACTATTGGGACAGAATCAACCTGATTCTATGGAATAATTTCTAGAGAGTTGATGTTTTTTTCCTCGGATGCTGATCTCATCGCCAGCTGCACCTCAGCCTCTAAGGCTTTTTGTGCCTTCCGGTTTTTGTTTTACAGCACACACTCCGTAACTCCAGCCCCCTGTACCAGTCTGTAGAGGTTATTTAACGGTTGGCTACTGTATTCTTCGAGAGTGAGCCTTGGCTGTCCGAATATTGCTTGTCTTTTGCGGTCTAGTGCCTCGCATTCTTACAATATATATTTGACCGTTTCTGTCACTTTGCCACAATGTCTGAAGGAAAGTCCTGCGTTGTGCAGGTGTCCTCTCATTGGGCTGTGACCATTGAGAAGGCCCGTTATTGTTCTGACTTGGTTCCTACTCATCTTGAGTAGTTCTTCGTTTCGACGGTTCTATATGTTTTCCCGTGGCGCATGAGAGGGGCTTCCTTCGAGCGCTCTCATTATTTTCGTTTGACCCAGTCCCGTATGCAGTCTCGGATGGCCGCTTAAGTCACTCCGAGTCCAGGCTCTGGTCCAATATATGGAGTTGATGAGCCCGCCCTAGCTTTTTCATTGCCTTCGATGCCACAGTGTCCTGGAACCCACATCAAAGTTATTTTGTTGTGTTCTGCGAGGGCACTGAGTTCTTCTCGGCATTCCCATACCAGTCCCTCAGTCTTAATCACGTTTGGGTTCGTGAGAGCCTTCAGTGATGCCTGACTGTGCAGATTTTGATCCGTGTATTGCGCACTTTCCTCATGTTGTTTTCTCTCACGCATTGCAAGTTGCGTACATTTCCGCTTGGAATGCGGAAGTATTTATTCGCAGTGAAGTGCACATTTGGGAGTTTCTTCCCTCACTGTATATACCAGCACCAGTTCCTTCCTTGGTCTTGGATCCGTCTGTGTACCAGATCCTCTCTCCAGGTTTGCTCTTGGTGGTGTCGTCTGTCCATTCCCTTCGGTCTTGTATGATCACCTCGAAGTTCGTGTCAAAAAAGTATCATGTCAAGAATGTTGCCTCCCACTATTTCCTTTATCTTGTTGTGATCCGATCTGTTACTCGTATTTTGTAGTCTTAGAAGTCCCATTCTTGCCTCACCCATGATTGTTATGTCAGTCGGTGGAAGGTCCAGTAGTGCTTCCAAGGCTGCTGTTGGTGTTATTTTCATAGCCCCCGTTATGCTAAGGCAGGCAAGTCTTTGTATCTTGCTGAACTCAGCCTTTGTCCACCATACCAAAGAATAGGTGATCATGGGTTTCACCACAGTATTGTATGTCCAATACACCATTTTAGGACTTAGCCGGTGTGTTTGCTGGCTACCATTAGTGTCACCGCAGCTTTCTTTTTAACTTTCACCAGTTGTTGGTTCCATGTTAATTTCGAGTCTAGGACAACCCCAAGATATTCAACTTCCCCCGACAGCTCGATGTTGGTCCCTTGGAGGGTTAGTGTTTCCAGGCCTTCCAATTTCTTTCTTCGGGTGAATGGATGATTTAGAGGGGCAGATATTCAAACCCTCTTCATTTATCCATGGACTGACCAAATTGAGGGCCGTTTGCATCCTCTCCCTAACTGTGGTGTTGAATTTTCCTTGGACTATGATGATGACTACGTCGTCTGCGTACCCAAGTGTTTCTCCTAGTGTGATTAGCAGGTCTTCCACCACCACCTCCTTCTGCGGACAGTCCCTGGTGACCTTAGCTGCCTGTGTTTCTCCCACTAGAGAGGAGTAGATTATTATTTCTCTTAGCATGGATTCTATCCACCTGAAGCAATGCCCTTAAGATTGAGTTTGGAGATGTATTGTTGAATGCTCCTTCATTGTCAAGGAATGCACCCAGCAAGACCTCCTTGTTTTCCAGAGCAGTTTCCACCTTCTCTGCGAGTTGATGTAATGCTGTTTCTATATATTTGCCTGTTGTGTAGGCATATAGATCCTTGTGTAGAGGTTGGTTTTCCAACACTGTATCCCTGATATGCCTATCCAACAGTTTTTATTGCGTCTTGAGCATGAATGACATAAGACTTATTGGCATCAGTGCCTTTGCTCCATCCTGTCCACTTCTTCCAGGTTTGGAAATGGAGACTACTGTAATTGCTCTCCATGCTTTTGGTATGTATCCCAGTGCAAGACTAGCACTTAGTGTCATGCATATTTTATGTGCTAGTAGGTCAATTCCTTCCTACAGCATAATAGTATAAATGCCGTTTAGTCCCGGCGATGTATAGGGTTGGAACGAGTTGATTGCCCATTTCATTTTTTCCACGTCTATCACCTTGTGAGTGATGATGTTAGTCAAGAGTATTGTTTCATAAATACAATCACGTTGAAAATATTATAACATATTAATACTCCCTCGAAAGTGAATAAATGAGTGGACAAGCCATGGTCAACCTTCATGTCATTCAAATGCAAATTACCTTCGTTCACATCATTTTAAAAATCAGTAAAAGTGCAAAAAATGTTCCAGATTCCAGCGGAGGCGTTCCAGAGACTTCAAAGTTCGCAATGAGTACGATATAATCGAGCAATCTCTAAAACGGGTGGTCAAAGATAAAACGGGTGGTCAAAATTAATTTCATTCCAATACATAATTTTAAGTAAATACAGGCTGCTCTTTACTGACGGACAAGTGAGTGATCTCACTAGGAATCCATTTTCAGATCCTGAAAAAAAAAATGGTGGAGGTATAGACAACGGTATCTATCACTTAGTAAATTACCGTTTTGAGCTCCATGAAAAGTGTTTGAATGTCAAAGGCTAAGCCCTAGGAGGTTTTCGAAAAAAAAAATGGGGGTGATACAAAAGTAAATGGATACGTGATACACCCCATAATGAACATGGCTTGGTTGAATAGGAAGTATATATTTGGGAAAGAAATTGGAACATTAGCGTTGGAAAGTAGGTTGAGAAAGGGGATATGTATTAACATTCTTCTTGATTGTTTGGAGGCATTGACAAAAACCGCAAAAAGCAGAAAATTTCAAAATAATGACCTGCGATGAAAAAATATTACTGATAAAGAGATTGTTTTTTTTTTAATGAACAGGATATTCATAAAATCAGATGTGGAATCATCTGTGACTGAAAGATAAACTTTAGTCACTATCTTCCATCGTTCAAGATAACCTCTTGAACATGAACACCCCACAAGAGGTTATCTTGAACGATGGAAGATAGTGACTAAAGTTTATCTTCCAGTCGCAGATGATTCCACATCTGATTTTATGAACATCCTGTTCATATTTAAAAAACAACAATCTATCATACCCCATGACAGGTTTTAATGTCAGAAAAATATTTCTAACTTTTTTCCATCTTTGCAAAGTGAGATTGCTTCTAGAAAATGTGTTTCCCATTTCTTCCGGTCTTCGTGAAAGCGTGAAATAGATTATCGTCGACAAAAATGTATTGTGATTCCTCTCTTGCATCATTGTTACAAATGATTTTTGATGATTACTCTTTTTTGGAAAATATTCTTCTTTGCCTCATTCATCTATATGAGTTCTCAATTAAGACTGGAATAGAAAATCAAATAACTAACTGAATGAAAATGCAAATTTTCAATTTCAGATTTTTCTTTTGGGTTAGGGTCCTTTCAGAATATCTATCAGATGTAGTTCAATGTCCAGCTTGGCTTCAGCCGGGGAAGTAGTTGTTTTCTGTTATACATTCACAAAAAATAACTTTATTTTTATCGTGGATTTTTCAATTCACAGAAAAATATTCCTATTCAATATTCAGTTGAGAATGTTTCCCTTTTCAACATGATAAAGAGATGTTCGGCAAGTTTCGACCAATATAAGGTTGAGCTGGCAGAGTGTGACGAGTCCTTCTGACAGAAACTGCTGGAGGTAGAATAGGAGATCTGATTTAGATATATAAAAACAATTTAGACTCTTCAAAGATATTTTAGAGTTGTTAGAGAGTTGGTGAAAGTAGCATCGTCTTCCAAACGGGATTATTTTTTCTGAACGTAATCCAACAACTTCAGTGTATGCTAGGGTGTCGTCTCCCACATATGGAAACAGTTTTCTAGAACAGGACAAATAAATCTACTCCTATATTTCAACACAAAAAATTTACGACTTTTCCTTGCTCACTAATTATTATATTGACTCGAAATTGCCACACTTCAAAACCGCACGGGAAGCTAGTAGTTCCATCTAATTGTTCAACATCGCTTCTGAATAATTAACAACCACCGCCCTATTCGATCACCATCCAGCATTCCAGTTAATATTTGGATATGACAATCTCACAATAACACATTTTGCATGTTCAATACATTATTAAAAAATGCATTGTTATGTCGATAAATTTCTGTTTGGAAATAAATCACATCAGAATTGAATGCACAGACTACAGTAAATCAATTATAATTTATTTATTCAAGTTTTGTTTTTGTCGGATACTGACGATTAATTCAATTTGCAACTGGCATCATTATGAATATTGGTTATATTCACTTTACAGAGTTTGGGATATAATAGACATTATTTCCCATTGTTAAATGCAATTTGTGAAAAAAGTATTCACCGTATCAGAAAAACAATGTTTCTCAAATTAATTCATTGACTATTGATGAACATTCATACTCGAAAAAATAAAAAATGTCCCTAATTGAATTGAGGTGCTGATATCCTAGACAATAGATGTACATATATTAATCCAGCGGGAAACTATTCCCCTGGCAAATGAATCACCGATATAAAAGATACAATAAATAATGTATCCATACCATTATCAAAAAGTACAAACATTACAACAACCAGATCATTCCAGAAGATTTGATATTGTCAATGGTTTGTTAATCATTATAACAATGACAATTTTGCAGAGTACACAGTAAAAAACCTTCATTCTGTACGACGAATACATTTTTATTGAATACAGTGCGAGAAAAATCGTGTAGAATCGTTTGTGGAAGAATATTAAATTTTCAGTGATAATAATAGTAATACATACAGGGACCGTTATGAGACCAGTTTCATGGGTAAGTTTTGTACCCTCGTTATGTTGCAACTTTTATATGGATGTTTTTTTAAACTTAACAAGTTCTACATCCTCTTGAAAAAGCCTACACTATCAAAACAACATGAAATACATCTTGATATATCGACAACCTGATGCAAACCCAAATCTCATCTATTTTGTTCTTAAAATTCATTGATATACGTTAGGCAAAGCGGTAATATAATAACACGCCAATGTTGAGATTGCGTTGGCGGGTGTTTATTTTCATTCTGTTTTCGGTATCTCAGTGCATTCTAAGAAATGGACAAGATATTGATCGTATCATTACAATCAGTGATTTTAAATTACTGATGAAGAATAAATTATCAGAGCTCACTAATTTCCTAGAAAGATGGTATCATTGGCGATGCTGCCAATATCTGCAGGCCTGGACAAATTGCTTTTTCGCGGAATTTCAAATAGGTTTCCATTTTGATTTGCAACAGAAATCCTTCGCCATTCTGATTGTCACTCCTCTTGAATTTGCTTCTGCTTTGGTAGTCTTTAGTCTGTCCCCTTAATCCATACTCGTTGAAAATTCAATAAAATTGTGAAATAAATAAATAGAGAAGTGATTGACTGGAAGAAGATAGAATGATTTTTAAGTAATATTCAACAAAATCATTCAAATTTATTTGTTTGAAAATATAAACAGGGTGTTTATGAAATCAGATGTGGAATGAACTGCGACTCAAAGATTAACATGAGTCACTATTTTCCATCGTTCAAGATATCTTCCTGGGCTTATTCATGTTGAAAAGGGAATCATTCTATATTGTATAGAAATATTTTTCTATGAATTGAAAAATCCACGATAAAAATGAAGTAATTTTTGTGAATTTCTAACAGAATACAACTACTTCCCCTTCTAAAGCCACGCTGGACATTGAACTACATCTGATAGATATTTCAAAAGGACCGTAACCAAAAAAACAACCAAAAAGTAAATTAAGAACTCATATAGATGAATGAGACAAAGAAACATGTTTTCCAAGAAAGAGCCTACGCCAGAAATCATTTACGCAAGATTGGGATCACATTCACTAGGTCTTCGATACTGGAATGAAAAATCAAATAACAATCTGAATAAAAATGCAAATTTTTACTATACAGATTTTTTTCTTTTGAGTTAGGGTCTTTTCAAAATTTCTATAAAATGTAGTTCAATGTTCAGTGTGGCTTCAGCCGGAAAAGTAGTTGTTTTCTGTTAGATATTCTCAAAAGTAACTTCATTTTTATCGTGGATTTTTCATTTCACAAGAAAATATTTCTATTCATTATTCAATATATAATGTTTCCCTTTTCAAAATCACTCAAAGTCTAAAATGTCTTTTCAAGGTTTATGGAGCGATAATAATATCAATAATAATACATTTATTATCCACCATAAAAATCAATTACATACCGGGTGACACAGAATATCGGGCAACCCCTGTAAGTTCTGCATTCGTGAACGGATTTTTTTGAAATTTGGTACAGTTATATAAGCAACCATTTCGGATTTGATCACATTACAATCCTATATGACAGACTTCCGGTTTTTCTGGAAATGCCAGTAACTTTGTTTTTTCAAATGGAACACCCTGTATATTTTTACATATTCAAGTTCAACAGGTCAAAACAAGTCCAAACCTTATGTCAAATGTCTTTTTTTTTAAACATTTGGAATTATAATTGTTTTTTTATTATAACTCGTGGATAAATGAGATTTGGTCGAAGCTATTCACAATGAGTCGCAAATAACAGTTATACGCTGAACGATACCTACACAGAAAAGAACCCAACAATGGAGAAGATGATCGTAAGTGAGGAGGCAGAAATGAACGTTTTGCTTATGTTGATTTTGATCCAATCGCTTCGACGCGGGAATTGGAATACCAATGCAATGTAAGTCGAAAAGGCTAGAAGAATTTAAAAAAAAACACCCTTATCGTGCTTATAAGTATAACTTACACACACACACACACACAATTAGTTAACGAAATTCACAAATGTTGTTTTCCACAGCTTACTAAGTTGAAAAATTATTCGAACTGCAAGGAAACTCATGAACTAGTTGTAGATTTTTGAATTTATACAATTTGTTACTGCAGCGAAATACAAAAATGATTTTTTCCCTTAATGAATGTTCTAGAGAAACAGGTAGGTGGCCCATAGGGGTTTCATTTGAGAAAAATTTATTTTTGATCAAAATGCTATGTGACTGAATTGATTCATCAATAAATGATATAGAAAATAGTTTTTCAGAAAAAATTAAGTTTTCCTGTTATTTGCGACTCATTGTGAATAGCTTCGACCAAATCTCATTTATCCACGAGGTAAAATAAAAAAACAATTTTAATTTTAATTGTTTTAAAAAAATGACATTTGACATGAGGTTCGGACTTTTGACCTGTTGAACTTGAATATGTAAAAATATACAGGGTGTTCCATTCGAAAAAACAAAGTTACTGGGATTTCCAGAAAAACCAGAAGTCCGCCATATTGGATTGTAGTGTGTTCAAATCCGAAATGGTTGCTTATATAACTGTACCAAATTTCAGAAAAATCCGTTCACGAATGCAGAAGTTACAGGGGTGGCCCGATATCCTGTGTCTCCCTGTATATACGAAATTTATTTCTGGCGAATAAAAGGTTCTTTTTCTACCTACCCACCGTTAAAACTGAAACTACTGATAAGTGTGAAATGAGATTCAAAAAAATTTAGCAAATATAAGAAAGCAGATGAAAACTGGAAAAGAGTGGTGAAAATGAGGACGAGAAATATGAATAATATTACTTTGAATTGCAATTTTGGAAAGTGTTGAGTGTTGATGCCGTGAGAGATCTGTATAAATGAATGATTCTTTTGTTCCTAATGATATCCTGCGATTTTTAGTTCTGTAGATCACTAAAATACTAAATTATTGAATTTTTCTGAAAGTTATGTAAGTAACACCTACCGAAATATTATATGGAAAACTTCCCTTGAAAACTTGAAATGATGATGCGAATGATATGGATTCACTGGATTGATTGAACAAAATGAATCGTTTTCTTGTCCCTCTATTTTGGAATAATTTTGACAAACCCAGTGTACATTGTTCCTGTTCGTTGTTGACAGCGTTGAATCGTTAGGTTTTTGCGAAAATCTGCTCAATACTCGAATATGTGTGGGGAAAATGAAAGTACTCACCCGTCGAATAGGCAATAAAAGTGCTTTATAGTCGATCCGATCATCGAAATTGTTCAGGTCAGCCTCTATACGCTTCATCCGGACTCTACATGGACATAAATCTAATCCATTCACTAGACCAAGAGCAAGCAACGACCTCGCTGAAAATGTTTCCCATTTCTCCACTAGATTTATGCACTTCCACTACCATATTTATGGCGGAGAAATTAGATTCGGAGGCTCGACTACGTCGAGTCAACATGTAAAGAGCTGAACTTTATTCCGCTATGTAAATTATCTTCGATTTTGCAACAAGGATTATTTACATTTTAAACCACTATTCCTTGTCGGGTTTCACGTTCTCTTCTGGGAAAACACGTACACTGTTGAAACCTTCAGCTCCGTTCTGCAAAAAGGGAATTCTCAGTGGGAATTATCTTGTCACAAAAAAATGTTCAGAGTTTTCACAACTACGAATTGTGGTTCTCAGAACATCCACTATCAATTTAATTGAAGTGAATCAACTTTCTCCCAATTAGCCTGGTATGAAGATATCTACCCTCAAGCTGAACGTCCATACGGGTTGTGTATATACGAGCTGAACGTCCATAAGGGTTGTGTATATACGAGAGTCGAGAACAATAAAAACCTTCCCAAATCCCTTCGCTCGATCAAGTTGACATCATTTCTGCTGAAAGCCGAAGAGAAGATCCTGGATAGACACATACGGAAAGAGGTGCTGAAGGAAAACCCTCTCAGCATCCACCAGGCTGGAAAATCAACAGAAACAGCATTCGACAACTTCGTCAGGAAACTGTACGACTCTATGAGATGCAGAGAAATCGGAGTTGCTGCCTTTCTCGACTTTGAAGGAGCATTCAACAGGGCAGCAATCAACAAAGGGATATCGGAATCTGTTTGTAACTGGATCGAGGCGATGTTAAGATACAGAATAATCTCGAGTCCCCTCCACAGGAGAGGGTTTTATCCCCTCACTGTGGGCAATGATTTTATTCTACCCAAAGAGAAAGTGAACATTTATTACTCATCTTGTATGTTGAAAGTTTTCCTTTTCTTATCAAGCGAGTTCGTTTTTACCTTATATTGTTAAAACACATCGGGGGCTGAAAAAAAATGGCTCGGTGTGGCGACGCTTCAACGGTGATCGATCTCTCTCAATAGGAGGGGCATTTTGAAATCGAGTTCATTTGCTTTTACAAGAAGATATTCTTTTTTAACCGACGAACTGAATTTAAAAGTGTGAATCGCCGGTTTCGAACAAGGACTGGTAGCTCAATTGGCAGAGCTTTCGACTAGAAATCGAAAGGTCCCAGGTTCGAATAATGGCCGATCCATATTTTTATTTTTCAGTTCTAGTTTTCATTTTCTCGTCTGAATGCCACAAACTAGTTTCTATTGATATTTAATTACAGACGCTCTCCATTTCATTATCAAAAAGGAGCAGGTTCTCTAGTCGACGCGTATATATTTTTTTTATGTATGAACACGCATAACTTTTCAGAGTAGTCCGATTGCGATGATTTTTTTGCCACCCCTAAGGGTAGCAAAATGGAGGATATTGATCGTTTACCCTCTGAACTTTGGCCCATTAACCGATTCTGTCAGGCATAAGTTTGTACTGGGTTATCCGATTTCGCCGATTCTTTTCTTATTGTATAGGGTATACTTCAAAGTTGGTCATATTTGAATTTGAAAAAGATTTCTCCACCCCTAAGGGTAGAAACATTGGAGATGATTGATTTTCCACGTGTGAACCGATTCTCTTGAAACTCGGCACACATATGTAGTTCCGATAACACTTCAACATAAGGATACCTCAATTGTCAATTGAATAAGTAGTAATTAGTAGATTTTTGCCACAAAAAATTAAGAAATAAAAACTCTTCAACAAAAAGTTAAACCGACGAAAAAAGAAACTGAAAAGCAAAAAATTACCCTTCTTAGTTTTAATAACTGAGCTCCTAAACTAATGTGAGTAACTAATTTTGAGTCGGCGCCAATCAACAATCAACAAAAATCATTAAATTAATTTAAAAAAAAATTATCAAAACTCCCCCGTGCATCCCGCTGCTATCACTTTACGCTTTACCCAATTCAATTGCTAGTTCGTTTGGCGCCGACTCAAAATTAGTCACCATTAGTTTAGGAGCTTAGTTATTAAGACTAAAAAGGGTTATTTTTTGCTTTTCACTTTCTTTTTTCGTCTGTTTAATTTTTGTTAAAAAGTTTTTCCATTTCACACATGTTGGCCTGTGGAGTTCTATGTGGATCACCCTGTATATAGTATCACCAGTGAATTCGAATCACTGAGGTCAACGGATACAGCATATTCGTCAACCGTAAAATGGTATTTCTCTTCCCTAATCAAATAGAAAGGATTCCAAAAAAATGTGAAATTTGTAAAGAATAAAAAATCTCCAAGCACCCGACCATGTTGACGAAATTCAATGGCGGAGAAAAAGGCAGAATAATTAATTGATTTTTTTCGTGATTATACTACAAAATTCGAAATTTCTACGAAATTGTATCGTGATTCGCTCAGTCAGGGCAAATGACACTAATCTGCCATTAGATACGTCATAGACTATGAAGGCCCATGTTCTGGAACCCAGAAAGAGTTTCAGTTATTACAGCTGACCCTCTGAGGAGTTTCAAACTCACTAGTGGTGGAGTGGTGGAGCATATAACTCATTTAAATAAAAAAACTGGCTTCTGGTTGTTTTGTTATGAGGACAGTATGAAACGAATTAGGATCTACTGCTGCCAAATCTGTTCATTATGCACTTATAGACTCCCATTTACACTATGGCATATCTTTCTGGGGGGTGTGTAACAATCAACTCTTCCAATCAGTGTTTGTGCTTCAAGAACGGGCAATTAGATACCTTTGCAAAGCGAAATGGAGAGATTCTTGTAAACCTCTTTTTAAAGATCATAAAATCCCAACTCTTGTCTCAATTTTCATATTGGAGACAGTTTCTGTAATTCATAAGAATATGAAATCAACAACATCCCTTATAATACTCGCCAGAACGAAAATAGCCTAAAGCTCCCCATTCCCACTTCTAACCTATTAAAAGATTCTCTGATTTACAATGGAGTGAAAATGTATAATAAAATACCAAGTGATATCAAAGAGAGAAATCTCCTGGTTTTTCGATACAAACTAAAAACTTTACTTAGCCTACTACAGCTTGATTGAATTTTATGATGTTACACTTTAGTTAAGGTTTACATTCGTTCATAGTGTTAATTTTGTTCAAACTTTTTAATGTTTTTGTGAAAGTATTTAATTAAGTCTCAGCATTTATGTTTTTATATTTGTTTTTATCCTGTGACGTGGTTATCAATTTTTGACAGTAACTTATGTTCATTCGCATACTGTGAATTTCTATTTATGTAGCCTTGATCAATGACATGATGTACGAATATAAGAAGGGAGACAATCTCCAAACCACTGCAACCCCCTAACAGAAAACAATTCAATAAATTCCTTGATCGCAATCGAACAGAGTTGAGCACCCCATCTGTTCACTTGGCGAGATGAAAGCCAAAGGATTAAGTCTATTGAGCGGTCTCGAAACGAATGAGGAATGACATTATATAAACCGAAAACAAGTCGTTCATTACCGAATATTCTGCAGACCATCAAGAATCCTTTAATTAATTCTGCGAGTTACCCAAAGAACGATCTAATTCCATTTTGATTGTCGGAGAATGCGCCCGACAGCACGATCCGAGCCACCCATGACAAAGACGCAGATGTGTAGAGGAAACAAAGCATTCTTGATGATTTTATTGCATTTCGCTCAGAATTGAGTTTTTGCCGTTTTATATCCGCATGTTTGGCGCCAGTGACGTAGTGATGGGGTTGACTGAGGGGACTATAATACTATACTAATTTGATTTCAGAACGAATCTTCTGGCAGATCTGAATGCACGATTCATTCGTCGATCATTATATGTGAACGAAAATTATTTAAATAATACTACGCCAATGTCTGCTCCTCTAATATCTCTTGACAACTTTCCTTCGGATGATTAGTCACTAATTCAACGGAAATAACTGCGTGAATCGCCTTAATGAAATTTTAAAACTTAATTATTTTGCGTATTTGTTAATCCTGGTTTTTGCGACTTCGTTAGTTAGTTCTTGTTTGCGAGAGAGATAATTTCGCAAATTAAGAGATGTCCAAACTGAAACAGATAATTTTGATAGAGCGAAGTTTTAATCTGTTTTAATTTCGGTGAAGTTCAGGCCCAGAAGTAATAACAACCCGGATGAATGCCGAGAAAGTTGTCGGAATGATATATACTCGTATTTGCTGACAGTCCAGTATGAAGAAAACGGAAGAAAAATTTGCCCTGAAAAATTATTTTTAAATAATTTTTTTATCTATAATAACATGAGCAGAAGAATTACCTTACAGGAAGTTATTCTTGAAACGTCACAATTAATGTTTAAAAAATACATCGATAGGAGATATAGAACGAATATGATAAAACTAAAATGATATATAGTATCTCCGAAATAGTAGACTATTAACGTCATTTCTCATTCTTCAAATAATTCGTTCCATCACGCTTTGTTTTCATTTCAATCAATGACTTTATCCACCCATTCGACATTGCTCAGGATTGAAACCCAATCCACTAGATTACCGATCAAAAAGCAATGTCGATATTGAAAGACTGATTAAATTGCGATATACCAATAAACTATACCGATTTTTTCTCTACGTCCTTATCAATATTTGAACGATGAAACCCATTTATACAAACAAATATTGATCGTCAACGTGGCATCACAAGTAAACTAATGTCCCTTTAGCAGTACCAATGTAAAAGTGATATTCCAAAAAGCTTTCGATGTATCTGAGTGATACTGCTGAATGTACAGATTTATTATTTTCATATTAATTCAAAATTTCACTTTTTTGAAGAAGGTATTTTCATTCAATTAATATCAATTGAGGAAATCCACACTGTTAAATAAAAAATATTTCCAACATGACAATATTATTATGAAGAATAAAATAAGGCAAAATAGAAACACATATGATGAAATGGAAACTCAAAATTCTATCACATTCATTACAAATTACATTAAATATTTCTCCAACTAATATTTGTGTCAGTTACGGTATGCTTTTGTGAAGATGAGATCTTCGTTTCCCTATCTGACTCTTACCTACATTGGCTCTTGAATTCGCCTTACATACGTATCTGACGGTCCCTTTCTGTATACAAGCAAGAGTTCAATACATGTTGGCTTCAAAAATCCTAGAATGCTATGCAATATGTGAATCTACAAGAAAAAGTACGTAAATCTAAAAAACCTGGAACTAATTCATTCAACACAAAATTTTAATAACATTGCAGCTACTCGAGTCATATTTAATTTGTTTGCTTTGAAACTATACGAAAATAACTTTTTTCGAAATTTACGTCAAAAATGTGTCATTTTTTATGACTTGTAAATGTCAAAAGTACGCTATTTTTGAACACAGTGCAAAAAAGTACTGATCTACGTTGTTCAAAACCCAGGTAATACACAATACCATCATTCTCATTTCAATCGTTTTTTATTAAACATATTACAATCATATTCGATCCATACTAATTTTTTACAAAATTTATATTAATAGTACAACAATTGCTGTTATTCTGTACGTTAATTCCAGACGGGTAATACTAAATCAAATGGCTTTTCTTGTATAATGTTACGAGTATTATTGTTCTCGACTTCGACATTTCCACTTTCTTGATATCACCACAAAAATACCGTTTCCAATTTTCACTTTATCTTCCATGAACTGCTTCACATAGCCTTCTGCAACAGTCGACGATCGCCATCCACCATGATGTTAAGTCTCAAAATATCAGCCCTCGAGCCAACTAAAAGCTACGCAGATGAGGACCTTCTAAAACTATGGCCAGAATATTTTGCAGTATTAGGTAATCCAAGGTGCAATTAGACTCGGAATTTTTGCAAAAGTATTTATTCCGACTACTTGAACTGTACATCTTCCATTCCTAGACTGAAGAAAAAATCTAGGCTTTTCTACTATCTTAGGACGCAGTGACATGTACTTACGTCAAATTTCAGCTTGATTAAATTTGTGTTCATTGTTATTTGGAACTACAAATGTTCTTTGTATTTTCATTTTTGAATCAGGAATTTTAACAATTATATAAGAATCCTTGTCCCCAATATCATCTATTGTCATTTTAGAAAGTTTGTCCCGGCGACAGGCGCCTGATAATCACATAATCATAAATACTTTCATCAATAAAAAAAAATCATCCGCAGCATCAAGCAAAAATGTAGTTACCTCTCCTCTTGTGAAAACGTTTGTTTTTTTCGGCTTATAGCCGGCACTTTTTCTTTTTAGAAATGCCTTCACTTTGTGATAATCATCTATACAGTGTGACCCATTTGAAATGGAACCACCCCTGTAAAATACGCGTTTTTCAGTCATTCTCAAAAAAATGTTTTTTTGAAAATTGAGCATCAAAAACTGTATCTTGACACAAATTTTCATAACTTTAGTTTTATTTCCAAGGCACTCTATGGTTTTTTTTCTTCGTTAAAAACGGCAAAAGTTTATTAGGCAATTTTTGTTTTGAAATTTGACTACACCACTGGATTCGTAGTCGTTATAAATGAAAACCATGAAAATTTCATGCAAAATATTGGTTAACAACGAAGTTACAACAACTTTAATTTTCATTTAGATTATAGACATATTTAAAATCTGGCAACACTGCCGATACGAAGTATAACACCAGTGAATTTGTACAGCGAAAATCCGAAGTCAATAGCTCATTCCGTTCTACAGTTATAACTCCTGAAAGTATGGTAATGTGAGCGATTTCTGGTAGAAGCGATTTTGTAATTAAAATCTAACTACGCCACTGGATTTGTGAATTATATTTCCTCAAAATCATTTATTTAAGTTTAGGTTATGAGTGTATTCGAAAATAACAGAAAATTAAAAATTCATTTTCAAGTTATGCAATTTTCAATAGCCGATAACGAAATGAACCGAATCAAGTTTTAAAGTATCAAAATTATTTATTCAATAATAAAACAGAAAGCAGGACAAAAAAATGTTCCTTTTTTATTCTACAAAACTCAACTGAAACAAGCTTTTAGAGAAGGTATCAATAATTTGAGGAAAGCTGAACTAATACATTGGGCATAGGTATTGTACTAAATCAATAGTAGGCTGTGATTTAGTACACCACAAATCGCTCACATTACCATACTTTCAGTAGTTATAACTGTTGAACGGAATGAGCTATTGACTTCGGATTTTCGCTGTACAAATTCACTTGTGCTCTACTTTGTATCGGCAGTGTTGCCAGATTTCAAATATCTCTGCAATCTAAATAAAAATTATAATCAAATACTTTGTTTCCAAAATTAAAGTTGTTGTAACTTCGTTGTTAACCTATATTTTTTTATGATATTTTGATGGTTTCAATTTATAACGACTAAAAATTCAGTGGTGTAGTTGAATTTGGAGAAAAAAAATTGCCTAATATATTTTTGCCGTTTTTGACAAAGAAAAAAAACATAGAGTGCCTTGGAAATGAAAAAAAAAAATTTTTTTTGAGATTGACTGAAAAATGCGTATTCTACAGGGGTGGTTCCATTTTAAATGGGTCACACTGTATGTAACATGGAGAACTTCGACCACAGGGTTGACGACTTCATAGTATTAGATTTTTCTTCCAAATACGCAAGAATGACGGGTTCTGATACCTTAGATATTTTGTTCTGAGAACACCAACTATCAAATGCATCACGTTTTTTTTTTCGTATTGTTATCTGGACTTTACGGGTAGAAGTTCTGAGCTAAGTGCTTCCGCTGACTCCATCACATCGGCAGGAATATCAGATGTATCACTGAAATCATCCATAATTAAAGCGATATTTTATAAATGTACGAACATTATATTTGTTCTGATTTTTCCTGCGATTGACTGAAATAATTTTGCATAATGTCACTGTCACTGCCAAAACAATAAAAATTTGACGTTTTCTTTCAAAACGTTGATAATAAAGATAATTTTCCCTTTTATATTAAAAAACAAAGTATTGGAAAAAATCATGTATACAACACGAATATAAGCTTCTTTTTTGCACTCGCGAGGTTTCATAACTCGCCTACTCGCGCGAGGTAAAAAGGGTCGCTTTATATTCTTGTTGTATAAATAACTATTTTCGCACTTCTTCTATCCACGAAAAACACAAACAGAATAAATTCTCAAGGCAAACAACTGCCAATTGACAACGATCAGCGATCTTTTTTAACCATTTCTTTTTTAACCATTGTATATGTCCACTGTTAATACTCACTACGAATTACAAAACAGTGTAACGACTATGGGTTCAAACTATCTTATTAAATTTTTATACTTTATTTATTTAGTCGTTTAATGTTCTGTTAACTTATGACCTGTTCGTTCACCTAGGATGTATATATGTTTGTGTTAATTTATTTATATTTATTTGTGTTTTTATCTTTCTTTTTTAACATACAATACTTTTTTGATATTCCTGTCTTGATTCTCCTGAATTTTCTGTGTTGTTTCTTAACTTATTTATTATTGCTTTGTCCACGAGATTTCATCTTTTGACATTAAATTATATTTTGATTTGATTTGATTGATCTTGACAGAGTCAGTGAGCATCGTTTTCGACAACGTCAGTGAGCACCGTTCTCGACGTCAGTGACCAGCATTCTTGATAAGATGTCTAAAAACCCTGGTAAATGAACTGATTCGATATCGTTTAGATTTTCGAGGGGACACCACCTGTTACTTCAACAGAGCTTCTCTCTCTGTGATAGTCTGTGGTAGATGGCACCGTCCGAAAATGTTTGTTTATATTCTCGCCTAATGTCAGAACTTAATTTCTGACATCTGCAGCATCTTATATGAAATAATGTTCAATGTTTTGTAGGTATCTATGCGTTTTCCATCTCTTCGATTTGAAATCTTGCTTAGGTTATTCCTGAGTTTGTTCTTTAAAAACTCACTCGTTCATCAGTTCATTAGTGCGTGAGGAATTGTTTATTTTCAAGTAGTGTAGTCTGTAAGGATTATTTTTTGTAGAATGGGTCACATTTGTATTTTGTGTGGACAGTATAAAGCCGCAGATTCAAATTTTCGCCTATATTCAGTGCCAAAAGCAAGTACAAATCTTGACGAATTGACTAATAATGATATTTCCATAGTTCATCATATTATATGCATTGATTTTATATTTTCTGCAATTTCCTTTCCAATTCTCCGTCTGTCAAAATGCAGTTAACCTCAAATTCAAATGGTACAAAATACGAAAAACAACAAGACAGTGCTTTCTTTGTGCAATGTTCAGGGGCTTCTAACTCTAGCTTTGCTATTGAAGTTTGACAGATGTCTCTTTTCAACCAATAGCAGAGCTAGAATTAGAACCCGCGAACAGTTCGCCTCAAAAAGAAATCTGAGGAAATGAATATACCCTTGAAAAGGGAAACATTCTCAATATTCAATTGAGAATGTTTCCCTTTTCAACATGAATACCCCACAGGAGGTTAATCTTGACGATGGAAGATAGTGACTAAAGTTTATCTTTCAGTCGCAGATGATTCCACATCTGATTTTATGAACATCCTGTTCATATTTTCAACAGATGAATATACCCTGTTACTGAATTGAAACTAAAAAGAAATTGGCGCCATCTGACACGCTAGTAATCTCTATTATCAAGTAGGCCAAGTGTCGTCAAGTCGATCCCAAACTCCTACAGGTATAAGTGCAAGCATCAGGGTTTTTAGACATCTTAATACTTGACAACGTCAGTGAGCAGCGTGCTTAACTATTGACATTAGTGACAAGCATGATGTTATAAAAAAAAAGTTTTCCCAATATCAATTGCAGAAGCATAAAAAAGTCTTGCGGCGAAATCCTGTGAGCCGCAGTGGCGGAGATAACTAATTGTATTTAGATATTTTAAGATTTTAAAAATATCTTCATAAATAATGAAAAGTGAAAAAAAATTAAAGACAAGTTTTTATTTATACAAATACATTAAGAAAAACAAAACTAGAATATCCTAAAACGTATTTTGATCGGCACACACCAAGACCACAGACGCTACTGGTTTTTAATCATTCAGAGCTATTAAAACACAAATATAACGCGTGATTTATGGCCTCCCATCGTATAGCCATACCTGCGAGCAATGATGTCGGACTTGATTGGCCCGGACGAATCGGTTTGTGAATAGACAGCAGTCACCCAGGTCCACGTTGACTATCGGCTCTTTTGATCTGCCGTTTGCCGACGGCGAATGTTTACGAGTAGTACAGATTATTTTTCCTTCCGTTTTTTGCATATTCGCTCGTGTTAGCGAAGTGAGTTTTCATTTGCTCCCTATATAAACAGCTTCTGCAATTGATATTGGATGGACTATGCCCCAATGCATACAGCTAAAACTATGATCCCAAAAAAATTTGACAATCAACAAGAGTCAAGTACATCTAGAATATGAGGAACGTAATCAAGAACATAGGTTGAAATTTAAGAATGTTGTATCACAAAGATTTAGACCAGTACTTGAATAGATGTTCAAATGGGTATTTGTAGAAAAGGGCAGATTTTTACTTTGTTTTGAGACCTAAACTGAGAAAGTCCGTGGCTAAAACGAAGAACATACAATTATACTACTACAAATTGTTCTTACAATTATCCTAAAACATCAACTGTTATATGTAATTTCTACCGAAAGTTTGATTTCATAATCACAAATTCAGAATCATTGAACAAATATACTGAACTATGTTTCGATATACCATATGTAATTTTTCAGTACAAACTGGACTATGTCAAACTATGTATAAATAAAGTAAATAGAAATTAATTTTCACCTAGAGCATGAATCCTTTCCGGAATTTGTTTCGTTGCATGATCTTAATGATAACAGGGCTAAGTACTGAGCCCTGAGCAACTCATGATCAAATCTTTAGCTAGCTCAAACTTTTAAGTGGAGTTTCGACTATCTGTTTTCGTCAAGATATGATTCGAACGCTTTAATAACAACCCCTCTAACATTCCGGCAATAACTGTGTTCTCACAGTTATTGTATATGTGGATCATTCCAGTTCAGTTGCTCTAATACCGAATCGATCTGAGACAATTCTGGAGCCGAGCCAGGAGAAAACAATGTCGGTATGTTGCTTTGTTCGCCTTCACCTGAGGCCGTATGTGCTTCAGAACGGTCCAGAATACAATTAGATGGCCTGAAGTGCCACTGCAAATGATTATAATAGTTGGCCATTTCCCACGTATCAGAAACATTTCCGAGTGGGGATTATCAGAATGGATGGTTTCGAGGTTGAGGGTTGAAACGAAATTGAAGTTAAATTTTCATTATTCCCAGAGAATAAGAGATCTGCGAATTGAGATAGTAATTGGACTCTATACGGAAACATTCTCGATTGGTGAATTAGAAAAAGAGAAAATATATAGTTGACGGAATCGGATTGGTCTCTGATAAACATGGCGATCTTGTTTCAAATATTTATCTACAATAATAGGTTTCTCATCAGAATCGCCCTGCATTTCTTACTTTATTGGAAGTAACGTCGACACTTTCTATACTGTAGCACAGCATTACACAGTTGGAATCTGTAGGAATATTTGCTTTCAAATTAGTCATTGAAAAAAGATAAAAGGAATGGATACATTTTATTCACCCAAAAATCATTATAGTTATCGAACAATGATAACTTGTATGAGTCTGATCTCTTGAACCCCTCCTACCTTATTTTGATATAAGATTTGCGCGAAAACAAATAGCTATTCTTTCAGCATAACAATTGGATTGGGAAAGATCATTGTTCTGTATTTTTTTTTATCGGAACTCTTTCAGGATATAATTGCAATAGTGAACAGTCTTTGTAAATTGAGTGAAGTACTTGAGAACTAATAAGTTCCAAGGCTAGAAGAAGAATATTTGCCGTTAAAATAGCTAAACAGCTATAAAAACTCATACCATTATCAGGTCAACTGAGGCTTGGCTTGGAATTGGCAATATTTCCTAGAACAAGATAAGGGTTTGGCATTTCATATGTATCTATCAATTATTATATTATAAAATAAATTATATTTCAAATTGGAAAATGAAAGCATTCTCTTTTTGAAGTAGTAGAAAATTTAGGTTAATCCCAATTGATCAACCGACCAATGAACATATGATGTGGGAAGTGATCTAGCCACTCATGTTTCTTTCCGATTGGGATTTTTGGGAGACAACTCTAGAACTATAATCCGCCCCTAGCATCGTCATAACAAATCAATCAATCACCAAAATCGAGCACTGAAAGGTGTCTTTTAGAAGTGCAGAAGGGACTGTCACAAGAATGGATTTAGCTCAAATGGTCGTTTGCATTAATCATTGTCAACAAAGAGCCCAACATTTAAACGTTATTGGAAGGAAAATTCAAAGGCCAGCAGTGTAGCTAAGACAGTCCTGCCATAAAATTATGCTAATAAAACAAGTAAAGACAAAGAAAAGGTGGCAGTACCTATGCTGTCACTCGTCATTAGGTGGAAAAACATGAGAGGTGTTGTCATTAGAAACATGGTTGCCAAATCAAAAATGCACGGAGTGTCTCATTGGTCGTCGCCCTTCTTGGATGCTAGCAGCGCAAGTATGGGTGGGAGGCATGACTTCGCATCTTGGCGTTAAAAATAATCAACTTCCGGTTTAGATTTTAGTATCAATCGAATAGTCTCGACGTCAAGAAACATAATCAAGCATTTTTAGACGCCGAAAAGACACTATGGGCTAACTACGTTATTATTAGAAATATATCGACACTCTAAAGAGAGGAAATTCAACGTACTTTTTGAATTTACAGCTATTGTCAGCCCAAATACCAACGAGCGTTCGAAAACGTCTATTTTGTTCTTTCAAAAATGTCATTTTCTAGTTTTATTTTTTTTCATTTTTATCATTTTTACGTTTCATTTTCACATTGTGTGCATGTATCTAAAACGTCATTTTTGTCGTTTTGAAAATTCTATTTCTACGTATATTTTGAATTTTTTCGTGAGTTCGGAACGTCATTTCTGTCTTATATTGGCATGCAGAAATTAAAACGTGATTTTCACTCATATACATGTATTTCAGATTTAAAAAAAAACTCGTTGAAATATAACAAAAAAACGATATTTTTACGTTTTAATTTTTTGCATTTTTTGGCGTGCGTGCGAACTGCACTTTTTGTCGTTTCAAAAAAGGCATTTTTCTGTTTTATTGTTTGCATTTTTTTAGTGCGCCTGCAAAATCATTTCTGTTATTTCAAAAATGTTATTTTTTGTACATGTACATTTTATAGTTTCAGAAACGACATTCTAACGTTTTATTTTCTACATATTTTGCGTACGTTCAAAACGTAATTTTTGCTGCAAATTCAACTACAAAATGACAGAAAAGGAAGGTTTGAAACGTTACTGATTGATAAATGTAGCATATCATGAATCCATTTATACAAAATATTAACTGAATCTGGTGGTGGTGCAGAGAAATGTTTTTATTGTCGAATATAGGAACATACCACAAAGAGTCGTCGTATTCTTCCAAATTGAAGACTTGCCGGAATCTTAAATTGTTGAAGTTCATCATTCTTCCTTTTGATTACCTCGCACATAAATAATGTTGGCATTGTACAGGTTTACTTAGAAATAGTGTCAAGCAAAAGGTATTCCACAAAGCCTGAAGAATATCGCAATTCATGAACTTTGTTCCAAATAGCTGATTACTTGTTTATTTTTTTATTCAACGATTAAAGACTTATGTTTGGCAATAGTCAAAATTTGCTGCGTTAGTTTTCAATTCAGATAGCAATCTTATTAGGTTGGAACATTAGATCATATATGCTACGCTAGATACGGCACCTAGGTTATTGGGGGGGATCAGCGTACCAGGCTATTGACAGTTACACGCCAACGTCCCCTTCACCCCCTCTCATCAGTACCCCTCTAATACCAAACAAACAATACAGAATGCCATATCTAGCGTAGCATATATGATCTAAGGTTGGAACAGTCAGTCCACAACGGATGCCTGAATATAGAAGAACTCTTCTCTCATGATGGCGATGACAAACCGGCGAAATTTGGCTAGCCCACTTTCTTACTTGATGATGCAAGACTCGGGTATTGTAGGGAAAACCCGCTGTGCTTTGATTTCGAGTTTGATGTCAACACAGGAACTTTTGATAATATCTAACTAAGGCTTGACTTACGTGAAGAAAAAAACGTTATTTAAAACCCACAAGAAGTCCCGGAATGGATAATCCAGAATCGTAATGGATGTAATCTGCCAGCAAAATATGGAAATGCAAAATATTCCTTGAAGTGTATCGAATACCTTATTCCAGTTCTAAAAAGTTCAAGAGCTCCCCAAATCCCCCCGTTAACCACAACACGCAAACCCGTTCCGGAATCCTCGAAATATTTCGCCGTAATCCGCCTAGTTGAGTCGAAGAAGAATGTTCGCCGTCTCGTGTCCCGTCGAGATTGCCCGTGCATTTCACATTCCGCTTAACAGGAACGGGACTTCAATTTCCCAATCGGCACAATGGCCGGAAACGAATAAGAATGAACTGCCGACTGACTGAAAAGTTCCTCAATTTCGTATACGCCTCCGACAGAAAGGACCGAGAAACGTCCCAGAAATGTGGAGGTAATCGTAGGTAATAAACTCGGGTGGGTCGTGACGTCATTTTCCGCGATGACAAGCGCCTATAAGGGATATTATTCAATATATTCGGTAATTGTATTAACAAGCAAATTATTAGATCGAAATTTTCCTCTGTAGAGGGAAGAGGGAATTACAAAAGCTTGTTGAAATATAGAGAATTGGATAAAATATCATCACCGGTCGTTGATCCCTGAAATTTTATATACATTATGTATGTTTTTCTTATAAAACCAGGTGAAAATATAAGATTGTTGTATACACCGATAATTTCCTACTACTACCCACTTCTATAGATATGGAATAAAGACCAGTAGGTACAACAAGTGCAAAGACAAATAGAGAAATATATCATTCAAAATATGAAACGTCATGAATGCTGGATTCAAATTCTGATGTTTTCTTTGCCGTCAAATTGAATTGTTATTACCATGGTGACGTATTCTACTTTTAGTCCGACGGGGTATAATTTAACGGGAAAAATATGTTATGATTCCTTTTTAAATCTGCATGTTTTCTCTTTTGAGGAGTCTAAGCATGTACTATTGGGAGTATAAGGTCAATTTTTCTCCGAGAAACACATTATACTCTGTGATGCCATTATGATGAAACTCTAAACACATTTTTTCATTCTCTTTTTTTATCACATTTCGATTATTGAACATAATTATAAAACATCAAAATAAAATCAGAAAGAAAATAAGTGCGAATGAACCATAGGCATAAAAAATAACTAATAAAAACACTTTTTAAAGACAAACTTTCATGTAAGCCGTGTACTAAAACGTATAAAATAAGTTTAAGTCATCGCTGACAATGATTTAATTATTTTTTGTTGAATTATTTGGTTCCAAAAAGCTTGTCGCGCGAAATGTTTATAAAAGTAGGTAGGTACCAATTAATTTGATTGGACAGTGATTGGTTAATCAGTAAGAACTTGTCAAAGTAATTAATGTTTGAAAAATACTCATAAAAGTACCAATTAATTTTATTGGCCAATGATTGCTTGGTAAGTAACAACTTGTCGAAGTATTAATTTTATTACAATTCGCGCGACAAGCTTTTTAAAACCAAATAATTCAACAAAAAATAATTAAATCATTGTCTGCGATGACTTAAACTTATTTTATACGTTTTAGTACACGGCTTGAATAAAAGCTTGTTTTTTTATTGGTTATTTTTTTTTCTTCTTAAATAGTTCGCCTTAATCTGTTGTTTTCTAGTAAAGCATCGTTATTGCATCGTTATTCCCTGTAAATCTGGAGCTGAAAGAAATCATGATCTCCGACCCCAAAAACACCAATTTGAATAGAATCTTATGATAATCACAAAACTCGTCCGCCATCCTGAAGTTGCCATCTTGAATTTAAAGATTTTGTCAAAAAAAAACCAATTAAAATCCATTTTGGGGCCGCCATCTTAAAACCAATTTTAATGGAAAATAATCACAAAACTCATCCTCCATCTTGGGGCCGCCATCTTTAATTTATGAATTTTCACAAAAATTCATAATCTCCGACCCCGAAAACCCCCACATACCAATTTTGAATCAAATCGGACCATAATTACAAATATCGTCCGCCATTTTGGAGCTGCAATGTTGTTTTTTTTTCTGTAACAAAAACTCCGTAATGCATAGTCACCGAAATTATGAACACCTGCCAAATTTCAAATTAATCGGACGACTAGAAGTCGATCAAAATTCCCTTGCAAGATTTGACCTAAACTAACGAACCAACGAACGAATAACTAAGAAGTGAAACTAATTAAAATCCTGTTTGAAGATTGTAGACGATGTGGTAATAATCAAGTTTTTCACGACGTTTCGAATGCTTGTATCTGCAATCGTCTTCAGGTGAATGAAACCTTTTAAATCCATTAAGACGATGGACGTCCGAAACGAGAGTAATGAAATAAAACTTTTTTCCACGCTGCAGTGAATATGTAATGTGATTTTAAACAATTTTCTAAATGGTTTCCAGGAGTTTTTTTCAAAATAAATTTTTGATACTATATACCGGAGCAAAGTTTCTGACTTTCTTGCAATATTTGTACTCATGATTCCCTTGGTAAAGGTCAAGTAAATGGGGCCAGCCCGGATATTTCTAAATTTTTACAGGTGCTTTGAAACAGTAGAGATATGATTCCTCGAAAGTCCAGAAGACTGTAAATGGCCATAAACTACACCTTTTCACACCAAAACAGTAACTGCGAACTCATTTTACATTGTAGGTATATTTTATCCTGTTAATTATCAATAATTCCAAAAAAACACCAAATTTTTCATTGAATTTTTCATAAAAGATGTCGAAAATCGAACGTAGATGTGCTTTTTTAATCTAATCGTTTCATTGACATGGCTTGTTGGCAACTGGTCAGGTAATAAGGCCAGCCCAGATTTTCATGAAGTTTGTAAAGGTTGGATATGTAACCCTTTGAAGAATTGTGGCTTCGCTATTTCAACATCGAAGTGTCTAGATGTTTTTCAATTTGTCCTTCTTTACGTCAGCACTTCATATGCGTTTTCGTTCACCAATTTATTTTTATTTTCCGCAGCTTATACATTTGTAGGCAATTAATCTTTCGGACGACAGGAAAAAAAGACATATACCTTGTAATTCGCTCGCTCTATGTTTTATGAAAGAGTTTTTAAAATTGTCCAGGAGGCTATCTAACCTGCCAAAACAGGCTGTCGATTGCATCCATGTGGCGGATGGAAAGGCAAGAAGCAAACTTGGGGAGGATTATTGAAGCACCTTTTCTTTGAAAACAAACGGCCCTTGTTAGGGCCACCAATAGATATCCATCAATTAGTTCGTAAAGTTGATTGGCTTGCGTTCAATTTGAATCTCAATATGAGCCAAATTAAGTTAGATTGTGCCCCTTCTTTTACGTGAGAAGTTGGTTGGTTCTGAAGAAAAACTAACGCATGTCGTGTAGCGGTCTACAGGAACACAAAATGATCTGGCGTCAAAATATTTTTTTGGGCGTGTTGTGTAACTTTTGGTTCAAAGGCATGTCTCATTTTCAAAAACTACTTTTTTTTTCTGTAGTAGATATTACATATTCGATACTCACATGCATTAACCAATAGTGTGGTTGAAAACCGACAGAAACGATGACCATTCCACTGGTCTAAAGTTGGAAGTTTCAAAAACGTTGCTACGTCTTTCATCATACCTCCTATTTTGTTGATTCACACAATTTGTCTTATATTTCAATTTCTATAATACAATTCAACAGTTATTCTAAAAATGCAAAGAGCGAAGACTGGCATACTTTTTTGCAAATACTGTGTGTGAAATAAGTTTCCAGTTATTGAAAATGGTTTTGGAATTCATTTTCTGATGTTACACCTCTCAATAAATGCAGCATTTGAATCCTACAATTAACTATATGGACTTTCCTTTTGGGTTTGACGTTTGGTTCTACTTACGAATCTTCAAGATATTTATTAATTTTTTTAGTGCCAAATTCCTGTAAATATAATAGATTACATTTTGAATTGCAGTTTGATCAAAACCGTCAATATCCACCATTGGTTTTACTCGTTTTCGATGTTTGTATGGACTGCTGAATACTTCACCTCTGTTACTCACAGTATAAATACTCAAATTCAAAGCATCTGCAACCCTCTGAAATAAAAACAAGCAAATAAACAACCCTACCTAACATTTATGTATGTTCACTGTATAATGTTACTTTAGTTCTCATAGATATACGTGATTAGTACAACGTCTCTAAAAGCAGTCAGTGAAAAACCTTCAATTTGACGTGCTCTCTCAAAGTAGTCTATTAAAGACTCTACTATTTGTTGAGACTGTTTAATAATGCTTCAGGCATGTTCATATTATCAATACACAGATCTAATCGACAGAAGTGATTAGTTTTGAAAATAACTTTTTTCATTATCAAACAGAAAACACTTGAGAGTCGACCGAAATAATATACAAACTGAACCCTAAAAGTCACAGCTGTCAGACGATAGACGAGACGAATGTTTTGTTGAGAGTTCGATTTGGCACTGTCTATAAAAAAACATCCTACTAACAGGGTAGGCAACTGTTATGATTAAATTTTACGATGTTGGAAACTAACACTTTGTTTTATTGGATATACAAAATTACATAAAGTAACGTAATTGTTTTTTAACCTGAAAATACTATAGTAATTTGATATTCAAAAAATTGTACGTTTATCCATCGGATGTCATTCAACGTCCGTCGAGGCATTAGCCAGGGAAGTAGTTTTGTAGTCAGCTGTCTTGAGGAATAAGACATTTTTCATTTTTAAAGAGTATATCATGAGCATTGTTACTTCGACAACAACAGTCTCGCCAATTCATCAAATATATATCGCGCACCCACCGAGACAAAAAAATAACACTATTATTTTCAAAAACAGTTCGGATGAAAAAAATTGCTCGTTATTTCTCGTATCGCTCGGAGCTGAATTTCCTGTGGGGATATTAGCATTCGATATCTCTAATGATGGATTGTTCGTGAGAAGAAAGACAAAATCCAACGGCTTGTTACGAAAGTCTCCCAGGAAGCGAGATAATGAGAGTTATGCGCTTTGAGATTTTATGAAACCTGTGAAATTGACAGGGAAATGTATAGGTGTCGTAAAATGGATGGGATTTTCCTGTTCGTATACCTCCGGGTTCGTGAAAGATCACGAAGAACGAATGAGTTCTGTAATGATAATAATCCCAAACAAATTTATATCCCATTTACTCCACCTCAATAATGTACTCGAAGAGTGACGAAGGATACACGACTATTTCCCTAATCATTTGTTAACCAATCGAATAGGTAGAAGTATCAATGGGACAATCAATCTTCCAAAGTATGCTCATAACTGGAAAGACAATTCATTTTATTTTCAGAATTCTCATTACTATAAAAAATCTGAAGCCAAAAAGACAATTTTGCTTCAACACCATCGTAGACAAATGAACAATAACGATATATCCCTTGAATTCTAAGTTGAATATTATTTATTTTCAAATCAGATAAATGAGCAAAATTCTGATAAATGTGCGTTAAAAATCAGAAAAAAATATTTTTATTAATGAAATACCTTTGTTCTCCTTTCTCTCAAATGAGTGAGAATCGTTCTTGAATTAGTGCAATCTAAAATACCTACAAAATTGTGACAATACCTTCTTATAGTAGCAATGACATTATTTTTTTGACATTCGACCGGAGAACATCATTTTGATAAATGAAATCTGACAGGGCGACATTCCAAAACGTGGTTCACCAAAAATCTGATTATTAATATAAAAAAAACATTATCACAAAATGAATAGAAAGCACAAAAATCATTTCTATCTAGACCTACGAGACATCAATCTGGCATACTCGGGATCAATTAAAAAATCGGAAAACAATTTGACAAAAAATCCTGGCGAATGCTGGTCTTCTTTAAATCCCATCCAATCTCGTATTCCTGGACATATGTTTATAGACGACGTTCAACTAACATAGCCTCAATGTATTGTCAATCCGTTTGAAAATCACTTCAGCAGTGTTTATGTTTTCGATGTTAGCACTTTAGAACATACCATTAGCTCGAATCATACTCTGCATGTTACGGATATTTCTTATTTCTGAAAACCTAATTCTTGCAGCAGCGAAGAAGTTGAAGAAGGAACTGACATGCGGAGCAGATAATATTCCCGTTACACTAGTTAAATCCCACGCGAAGGTCTTTTGCTCACCTCTCCTATCGATTTACAATCTTATTCTGAGAACTGAAACATTCCCTGATATCTGGAAAATATCCCGTATTTGTCCCGTATTTGAATCTGAATAAATTGGAGAAATTCGTAACTACAGACCTATAGCGCTAATAGGTATCAGTATTCTCCAAACTCTTGGAAATTATTCTTTTTGATCTCATTTACTCTCATATTGGTAACTCCTTGTCAGAGTTTCAGCATGGCTTCATGAAATCTAGGAGTACAGTGTCAAACCTTTGCACTTTCACTCGGTATATCTCAAATTCACTCGACCATCGTCATCAAGTGGATGTTGTATATACTGATTTCAGCAGAGCCTTTGACAAAATTTCACATAATCAACTTTTACAAAAATTAGGAAATTTCGGTATAATGACTAACATCCAATTATTATTGAAATCCTACCTCAATGACAGAAATCTATTTGTCAACTATGAAGGTGGACAGTCATTCAACTTCGAAGCTAATTCAGGAGTACCTACCTTAAGGATCTGATATGGGGCCTCTTTTGTTCCTTCTTTTTATTTCTCACTTCAGTCAAGTCAAGCAAACTTCTTTTTGCAGATGATATGAAAATCTTTACAGAAACCCGAAATATTGAAGATTGTTTTCGTTTACATCAAGACGATTTGATCTTTCTGAATGATGTACTGAAAATAAGATACCTTTGAATGTCGAGAAATACAAAATCATGAACTATTCTAGAAGAGTATCTACCCTTTTATTTAATTATGAGATTGATAATGGTAATCTACGCCGGGTGAGAGATTGCAAGGATTTGGGAATCATATTTGACAGCAAATTAATATTCGATTACTATCGTTTCGGACGTCCATCGTCTTAATGGATTTAAAAGGTTCTCACGACGTTTCGAATGCTTGTATCTGCAATCGTCTTCAGGTGAATACTGACAAGTTTGTATGACTGTCGGTGCAATGATGCGTGTAATTCCGCCATGTGAAGTGGTGCGTGTAATTTCGCGCGGTGTGGTGGTGCACCACCACAGCAGCAACTTTCTATTTTAAGATTTCGACAACAATGAGGTAGACATACTGACAAAAAATGAGTGAAAATTGACAATGGATGAATTTAACTACAGCCATAGTAATTTGAGTAGTGAATTCCTGAATAATTGTTGTTGATTTTGGCGAATTTTTTTCAACAAAACTAGATATTGTTGAAATTATCAACTCTTTTCTAACTGCGTAATTGTAAAGATTTGAAAAATAACAAAGCAATACAATCTGTTTATTACTGCATAGTAAGTAGCAAGTTGGAACCCAAGTCAACTCAAACATATATCAGCTCTAGAAACCGTGCAAAAAAAATCCAAAAATGTTTGTTTTCCAAGAAATACAGTATTATGCTGAACGGCACCACGGTTATGATTCACTACTAGAAGAGTTTGCATTTGTCAACTTGAGAAAACGAAGAGAAATTGCATACATGATACTTGCATACAAATTGATCAATAATCACATAGATTCAGCGTCCCTTCTGTCTACACTGAATTTCAATGTACATCGTATCTCGTCTAGGTCGAACCTGATTTTTCGAATCGATGTGCGAAATCCACAACATCACTTCGATATCATCTATATTCCGTCAGTTTTTTTACATTTTACATTTTTCTTTTTTCTTTTATTAACCATTTCTTTCCTCGTCTTTCTTTTTCTACTGGTTTGATCACTCCCACCTACTACTCAAATTGTTATCATTATATACTCCTATAGTTTAGCTCTGGCCTGTTGGATGTATTATGTCTAAATAAATAAATAAAGGCTACGCTATTTTCCTCTACGAGTAAACATGTTTCCAACTCCCGCCCCCCCAATACTTTATATATATATATATATATATATATATATATATATATATATATATATATATATATATATAGTCTGCTTAAGTTGACTACATAAGGGAAACTTTTTTATTATTAATTTTACGAAAAAAAGTTATTCCTCATAAAAAGTTCTGCATGGTCTAAAAGCCAAGATGCAACCATCAGATATCAAATTCTATCAATCTTATACGAGGTATGTAGAAAAATATGAATTTTACTCAAGAGTAAAATAACTTTATATTTCACAATATCGAAAATTGTTATTATGAAAAGTTGTTTGTTCAAGTGAAAACTATGTTTTAATATGCAATTCCATCCTTCTAATTGAAAAAAATATTTTTTTACAAATTTTTCTCAAATTATCAATACCGAACATTTATCATTTTTATTTATCACAAACATGTTAACCTTTCCGTTCCCTTTAGAAATTATTGAGCAAATTTTCACAAAACAAAATTTATTAAAAATCTGATGAACAGTGAACAGTTGATAACCTTTTAATTAGTTAATGTCTGTCTTGTAACATTTCAGCGATGCATTTAAATTAATAATACCATAATAATTCATTTTGTAGTAATAATTCAACGAACATTATTAGCTCCCTCAATTCACTAATGCCTCAACATATCCGCATTCTCTTTCAATACAGGTAATTGTTCTTCAATATCCTTCTAACCATAGCCGGAGTAATACTCTGAACGCATTCTGTAATGACTCTTTCCATATGAGCAACATCTGTAGATGGCCTTTGAAGATACACCTTTTCCTTTAGGTAACCCCACAAGAAAAAATGAAGTGGCGTCAAATCGGGAGACCGAGGAGGCCAAAAAAATTTCAGAAAACCGATGAATAACTCTTCCATTAAAACGATTTTCAAGGTATTGCCTTATATCTAACCTACTGTGGCATGGGACACCATCCTGTTGAAACCATATTTGTTGACGTTGAAGGAGGGGAACATTATCAAGAGAATCGTCTAATTCATTCTCTAAAAAGAGCAAATAACGGTCCTTATTCAAAGATTCATAAAAAAAAAGGTCCAATTATTTTATTTTGGTGAATTCCACACCACACATTTGTTTTGAATGCATACTGGTCCCGAGTTTTGATGTTCAAATTTGGATTAGTATCACCCCACCAACGGCAGTTTTGGCTAGAGACTGTTCCATTTGATGTAAATGTTGATTCATCCGAAAAAAGAATATGTCTTGCCATAAATGGGTTCTAACATTCCTTGGACAGAATTCAAATCGTCTATCATGATCTCCTGGTCTTAACGTATGAATAAATCGGGGCTTGTATTGGTGAAACTTGTTCTTCTTTTTAAATTTTGAAACCGTATCTTTGTTAATAGGATTTTGCATCGAAGCTGCCCTTTCTCGCAAGGATATTTTAGGAATTTCGATTGCTAAAATCATTACTTCAAATTCCATGTCATCAATGGCAATCCGTTGAAGGCGTTTGTTACTAAATTTATTTTTTACATCTCTAGAAGTCTTAAATTTTGTTAATAATTTCCTCACTGTGACATTGTAAAGATTTTTCTCTGGGTGTGGGTTATTAAAAATTTTTGCACCTTCACGATAAGTTTTATAATTCTCACTTACAATTAACACAATTTCAATTTTATCTTCAGTACTTAATGTTGCTGGCATTTCTACCAAATTTTATAATACTTTCGCTGATGTTTTGAATGTCACTGTCAAACATTTTACTGTCTGGCATTTCTTGTCAGAGCATCCTAGATTACATGTACAATAATCACATTTAAATTTTCGTGGTTATTGTAGAGATGGTTCGAAAAATAAAAAAAATACTATAAATTAACGCAACTGCATATTTGAACCTGATTTTTAATTCCGAACAACTTTTCACAATAACAATTTTCGACATTGTAAAATATAAAGTTACTTTACTCTTGAGTAAAATTCATATTTTTTGACATACCTCGTATAAGATTGATAGAATTTGATATCTGATGGTTGCATCTTGGCTTTTAGACCATGCAGAACTTTTTATTAATTATTAATATTATTAATAAAAAAGTTTCCCATATGTAGCCAACTAAAGCAGACTCACTGTATATATATATATATATATATATATATATATATATATATATATATATATATATATATATATATATATATATATATATATATATATATATATATATATATATATATATATATATATATACAAAATATTGATATTCAATATTTTCAACTATGATCATTTTTCGAGAACAACAAACTCCATATTTATTTAACATTCGCAAAATGGAACAAGAATATAAACTTATATTAATCAGAGTTCTCACAAAAACTATGAAAAAAGAAAACGCACTGGCCTGTCATCTTTATTCGAGACAATGAACGAAAGGAAAGTAAAATTGAATAACCCTCGTATATCCCTACAGACAAAATTCCATCCCAATCTGAAGTCACGGCAATTCTCAAAGGTGCAACAAGATGAAATATATGTGTGACTGAAAGAAAACGAATCAGAATGTATGCTGGTCGAAAATTTTCCTCTCTACAATTTGGAGAGATTCTGAAAAACGAAGGAAACAGAATATGAATACTTGAAATCCTTATTTCATTACCCATAGTGAGTGTTTTTCATGAAGTCACAGAAAAAATTGCACAGGTAATCCCTTCTCCACACCTATATGGGCATTTCGATAACTGAGTTATCATCATCAGTAGGTTAACTACACTGAATGAATTGTAACATTTTCTCACAATTTATACCTGGTGTCTCTAATTGGGTTATTTTATACTAATTACAGTTCCTCAAGTCCCTAATGGGATCCTGAGGGTTCTATGGGGATCAAAGAAAACAAAGTCGAATACAGAGACCTATTATCCTCATTAAGTAAATTTTTATTATGGTTTTTGTGGATAACTATACTCTCCAGGCAGTCTAATTTTCTGGTGTCGTTTACCGATTTGATCATTTGCATATTATGAATATTAATTTTGTGACATGATTCGATCATATGGCCTGCCACGCTTGACTTATTCTCCCTTCGGTTAGTATCATGGGATTTGTGGAACCTTTTGAAAATTGAAAGTTTTGTCTGACCGTAATAGACTTTGTCACAATTTTGACAATTAATTTCATAAATTCCCGACTTATCTAATATGTCAGTTTTGTCCTTCGGGTTTCCTTGTTTTGCAAGTTATTCCTATTGCTATAAACTGCTTGGAGATTTACATACCGGAATATAGTGTTGAGACCTCTCGTGAGGTTTGGATGGAGAGGGAAAGATCTTTTGATTCCCGCGTTTTCAAGAGATTATCAATAATGTCTGGTGTATATCCATCAATTATTGCTATTTCTGAAAACGATCAGCATTAAATGGGAAGTTTACGGCTCTGTGTATTAGAAAATTGAAACTAGCCATTTTGTGTTCGTGTGGGTGGGCTTTCTGTAGAATGCTCTTTATTTCTGATGACCAGAGTGTCAAGGGAAGGTAATCATCCGACAACTTCCATTTCTACCCTGGAGTTAATTCGTTCGAACACTGAATTAATGGATCTTAGGAAGACGTCTATGTTTTGATTTTTTGTGTCAAAAATACAAAACACATCATCCACATAGCTGAGCCAAATTTTTGGTAATTATTGACTTTGAAGTTTCAGATTCGTTTCGAATTTACTCACAAAATGGTTTTTCATGAAAGGTGATAGACAATTGCCCATGGCAGTGCCTTCCTTCTGTTGGTAGAATTTATCTTGGAATAAGAAATAGTTTTGATCCATGCATAAGAATGTCAATTTCAAAAATTCCTCGACTCTTTCTGATTCAAACTTATTCGACTCTAAAAGTTATTTCAAGTAGGTACTGCAAGGTTTCAGGAATAGGTACACTTGGAAACAAAGAGCTAACATCGAACGAAACCAAAATCTCACCTTCCACCAAAGTTGAGTTTTTGATTATATCGATGAACTCATTCATAAGAATTCTTGATAGAGAAACTATTTGGCTCGATAGGTTAACTATTAAACTCGTCCGATAGTCATTTTAACAGGTTATAAGTTGGAGAATTGATACTATTGGTCTCATACTATTACCGAGTTTATGAATTTTTGGCAAACCTAAATGCGCATATAGGTTTGAAGTGAGTAAGTAAAGTGAAGGGGTTACTTGTGTAATATTTTGATTGTGTGATACCACAGCGTCTAGGCAGTCATCATACTGCAGAATAATTAATCCAAAAAAATTATCCGACTTGAATTACTTCATTTATTCACATTTTTGTGCAAACAAATTCACTTGTCTTTATTAAATTTCTGAAGCCCTGATAATATCTTCCCCACGCATAATATAAATAGAACTGCAGTCTCCCTAACAACTGGCGATTTGTTGGGGTCTTCATCAATTGGACCTACGCTGTCCTCCATTTGGTGCCCCAGAAAATATATTCATCATCTCTATGGCGTCTGTATGATAATACTGCTTCATATTATTCGATGGGTCACCCGGAATTCATCTGCAGAATCCCAGTAGAGGTTGAATAGCCAATTCTGGCCGAACATTTCAGACGCCGAAGTTTTGTTAGTTCGTCCGGATGAATAAATCAATATACGCCGGCATCGGCATTCTCGACGAAAAGGGATTTGTTATTTTGCAAATCGAGTTCTTTTTCTGGAAATTCGACTGAATTCCGTTTTATTGAATTGAGCTCGGGCCAATTTTGCGAGGGATAACTCTTACCCGAAACGAATGTACGAGAGAGAGTGCATATGTAGATTCGCAATTATTCGACGACTGTCTTTCCCGAGAACATTTCGTTCCGGGAGAACGTTTTCGTGGGATTTACATGAGATGAACAAGAGTTCAATGGCATTGGAGGACGCATTACTGGAGGGAATTTATGGTTTCAGTGGAGCAAGCGATGTGATACATGTTTTGATATATGAGTATCTTTGGGTACCATAATTTTTTTCTCATTTCAGCTGAATGGGTATCTCATAATTAGGTCAAGTAAATGACCATGGAATATTGTCCAGAAAAACAGATACAGAAACATAGGATTAGTATTTCTCGCTGAAGAAGCATTTTCAATGGTTTTTATAAAATATCTCCTAGATGAAGCTAGATAGCTGAAAATATCATGGAACATATTTTTGGAACATAAAATGTTCTTTTGAGCTTGCTCTAGCTCTAGCATACTCTCGTTAGGATTCTTTTATTCATTCAAAAATATATTGAATAACGTCTGTGTTTATTGGGGAAGTGTAGTATAATTACATTCCATTTTTTCCCTAGAAGTAAGATTTGTCAGTCATTTTCTGTTTACTGACATTTTTTCATTTTCAGTGGAAAAAAAAACCCAAAATGGAAAGTAATGTTATTATTGCCTTAAACATTTCTTCAGTGTTTATATTACATGCGCACATTTGAAAAATGAAAATACAGTCGACAAATGGCTAAGACAAATATTTTCTTTCAAAATAAATCGTTTTCAACCACAACCAAAACTGTAAATCCGCGCACCATCAAAAAAACATTGTTATGTTGCAAATTTTATATAAAGAACAGTGTCTATTTCAGTAGAATTATTTGAATTACTCATTGAGGACCTATATTTCCAACAAATGAAGGTAACAAATAACAATGATTTTTATTCAAATGCTTCAAAAATAATTTGCCAGAGTTCCTAAGTATTTTTTTTTCAATATTATCAGTATATATGTATTGAGAACAATGTGTGCCCCTCCAAAGCTAAGGGGTTCCACAATTATATATTATATTTTTGGAAATGTTCTTGGGTTTTAGATTCGTGTTGAAAAAAAACGATCTCTTTTTACTACATAAAACCTGAAGAAGTCCCCAGCTATGGACGAAACGTCGTTAACATGAAGTAAAAATTGATCGTTTTTTATTCCACACGAATCTAAAACCCAAGAAAATTTCCAAAAAAAACGTATATACAAGAAGATTCACGAATACTATCCTAGATATACATATATATATATATATATATATATATATATATATATATATATAATAACGATTCTTGTTTGTAGCTGAACACTATTTAAAATGTAAATATTTTGTGGGGATGCAGCTATGTTTTAATCAAACTCTATTTTTACTTTTGTGAAAGCTTTCGAAATAAGTTCATTTCTTCTTCAGTCACTCTAAAAAATATGGTATAACTGATGATGGACATATTAAAAAAAATACTTACAGTATAACAGTATATGAGTATAAGATGAATTAACATTCAGAAAAGTGGTATGATTTTCAGACAGTGATATGAAAAGTCAAGATGAAAGATATAGGGTGTAATAAAATAGATTCAAGTTATTGATGAATTATTGAATATATATATTTTTTTTAATTCAATTTTGTTTCAATATCTAAGATATTGGAATAAATTATGTTCAAACTTTGAAAATCAGTTTTTTTATTCATTGTATTTTTTTCATTTTTTATGTTAACCATTTCTAAAAAACATCTTTTGAATAAATTACTTTTCCTAGTTGAGATTGAAATATTTGTAAAATCAATTGAATGTCCTGTACTATTTACATGTTGTGATGAAGCCCAAGCATTTAGTCTTAAACGAATATCGCTTTTGTGAGAAACAATTCTCGATTTTAAATTTCTTGATGTTTCACCAATATAGTTTTTATCGCATTCGTGACAATTTTTTACTGTATGGGGTCGGCTTTAGAATAGCCCCATGGTAAATCCTGCCTGTCGTAAGAGGCGACCAAAAGGATAACCGTAGGTGGAAGATGGTCTCATCGCCCGGTGTAATACCACCATATCGACTTTGTGTGCTGTGAAATGGATCATTCCATGTTTCAGTGTTCGGTCGATACTTTCCGGTCTCCCTCTTTCCTTTTCCCCAATTCCTCCTTTATTTTCAGGTGCATATCCTAATAGTGATAATGATGAAGTCTCCTAGAGTAAAACACTCCGGAAGCAAAATACCTCTCCATTCGGATTTCCGGGCGAGAGGTACTCGAGGGGACTCAACATTAAAGATTAATTTTTGCAACATCCGCGGACTCAACAAGAACATCAATGACGTCCACCATCACCTACAGACGAAAAAACCGGATATTCTGGCTCTAACAGAAACACAAGTAAACTCGTCCACCAACAAGGTCCATATGCTTTGTCCTGGTTACGAACTCCATTCTCGATTCAGGTTCAAAGATGGAGTCTGCCTTTACGCTAAGGCTAACCTTTCATGCCAGCGTGAAGAGAGTTTGGAACCGAAAGACTTTGATGTGATGTGGTTCAAGCTATCTGATACCAAACTGACTAAGTTCCTCTGCTGCCTTTACCTATCACCTAATGAACCTTCATATAACGACCTCTTTGAGTTTTTATCACTCAAACTGGACTACATTCAGGAGAACCATCCAACAGCTGAAACCATAATCATGGGAGACTTTAATGTACATAACGCTGCCTGGCTCAAATTCTCTAACAAAACAGATGATGCGGGTCTTCAAGCCGAGGCCTTCGCCATCACTCATGGTCTAGAACAACTGGTCGAGCTACCAACCCGCATCCCTGATGTCAACAACCAGTCTGCCAATACACTAGATCTTTTCCTCACCACCAATCCTGATCCGTATAGAATAGAAGTTTGTGCCCCACTTGGAAACTCTGATCACACTCTCATCTCCACAACATGCTCTTTCCATTTACCATCGAGCTGCACAATACCACCCCGTCTCATGTGGCATTACAATTCGGCCGACTGGGAAGGTCTTCGTATGTTTTTCTCAGCGTTTCCATGGAAGAGAGTTTGTTTCTCTTCAGTAGATCCAACACGATGTGCTGAGACAATTTCTGAAATCATCATGTTGGGGATGCAAACCTACATACCGAATACCGAAAGAAGAACATCATCCGATAAGACCTGGTTTAACAGAAACTGCTCTAGAGCTGTGGCTTCCAAACAGGCAGCATACCATCGATGGCTAAAAAATCCGGGCCCTGAGACCAGAGCAGCATATGTCGAGGCTAGAGGCATATGCAAAGAGACAATAGAATGCTCAAAAGATGCCCACAATGCCAAAATAAGATCAAAACTTGCTGAATGTCCTGACGGATCCCGTTCATTTTGGTCTTTCGCCAAAGCTGTGGGAAGAAACTTCACTTCCAGCTCATTTCCTCCTCTAACCAAAGAAGATGGAACACTAGCAACGACTGCCCAGGAAAAAGCCAATATCTTTGCGCACCTATTTGCTGGAAATTCCACTCTGGATTCATCGGGAAAACAACCCCCGAACATTACACCTATTGACAGTCACATGCCCGAGATCACCTTTCGCCAACGTACTATCAGAAAGATTTTGCTGGGTCTCAATACCAACAAAGCCTGTGGACCTGACGGAATCCCGCCGATTGTTCTCAAGAAATGTGCCCCCGAACTAACACCTGTTCTTTGCAAGTTGTTCAACCACTCTTACAATTTGGGGGTATTTCCGTCCAATTGGAAAATTGCAAGAGTACAGCCAGTCCCTAAAAAAGGCAAAAAGGCCCTACCTAGCAACTACAGACCTATCGCACTGCTATCTATTATTTCAAAGGTCATGGAAAAAGCCATCAACATCGAGCTCATGAAATATCTGGAAGACTCAGGAATTGTCAACGATAGGCAATATGGCTTCCGCCATCAGAGATCAACTGGTGACCTGCTTGCTTACGTCTCACATATATGGCAGCTATCTATTGAAAAGTATGGAAAAAACTTTAGCTGTGGCATTAGATATCTCCAAGGCGTTCGATCGAGTTTGGCACCAGGGACTCCTCGCCAAGCTTCCGTCTTATGGCTTGCCACCTCAGCTGTGTTCTCTGCTTGCTAGTTTTCTCTCAAACAGGTCTCTCCATGTAGTGGTCGATGGAGTTTCATCTGACACTCTACTCATAAATGCTGGTGTTCCGCAAGGATCTATTCTCGCACCAACACTATTTCTACTTCACATCAACGACCTGTTGAAAGCAACTTCATGTCCAGTACACAGCTTTGCCGATGATAGTACCCTCCATACCGCTTTCTCTTCCAGGGCCCCTATATCAGCCCGTGAAACCAGAAATGAACGAGGAAGAAATGTTAATAATATAAATATGGACTTAGCAACAATTCTCGAGTGGGGGATCTAATAACTTGGTAGAATTCAATGCAAACAAAACACAAGCATGTCTTTTCTCTGGAAAAGTCGATCTCACTGTGCCTAACATAACTTTGTCAGGAGTAACCATACCACTGAAGTCATCCATATCGATGCTTGGTATTACTATCAGCAATAACCTTTCCTGGGAAAATCACGTAGGTCCATTGCCAAAACCATACCACTGAAGTCATCCATATCGATGCTTGGTATTACTATCAGCAATAACCTTTCCTGAGCTATTTCACCCCACCCAGCTGCTTATGATCTATAAGGCACAGATCCGACCTGTCCTGGAATACTGTTCCCATATTTGGAGCGCGGCACCTAAACATATCCTGAGGCTATTGGATTCTGTCCAAAAAAGGGCAATTCGTCTCGTCGGTGATGCCTCGCTTACAAACTCGCTCACTTGTCTGGAACACCGTAGAAAAGTTGGCGATTTGTCTCTATTTTATAGATATTTTCATGGGCGATGCTCTTCCGAAATATCAACAATCGTTCCTGCTTTGGCAGTCTCTTCGAGATTAACCCGTCAAGTTCAGTCATCACACCCCTTCGTGGTCACTTTGGAGACCTGCAGAACATCACTTTCCAAAGACTCGTTCATCCAACGAACAGCGAGGCTTTGGAACTCATTGCCTAGGGAGGTGTTCCCCGAGGCATACAACCTCCAGAAATTTAAGAAGAACACCAACTCCTACCTTCTTTCCCTTGGTTCCCACGATGTTCTCTGAACATTACAGGATATCCCTTTTCATGGGAACCAGAACATAAAAAAAAAAAAAAAATTTGTAGACAACTCCATTATTATCCAACACAGGAGTTTTATGTTTCAATTTTGTAAATAATTTATTAGCAGTTTTTACAGGTTTGTTAGATAAAATTATATAAGTTATATTAGTTTCTTCTTTTAAAACATTATTAATTTTGGGAGTGAGTTCCTTTAAATAGGAAATGAACGAAATTTTTTAATGACATTTGATTCTGTATTTTCGATATTATCAAAATTAAAATTTATATCTTTATTTTAGTTAAATTTTGAAAAAAATTTTTCTATTCTATTTTTCATCCAATCAATCAATCAATATTTATTTCCATTTTTTCGACATAGTTTACATGTATTGGAATTGTCATTTAGTTAGTACAATTACATTAGTATATCTACATAAAAAATTACACTTAAAAACAAGAATGTATATGTATATATAAAAAAAGACATGCATAGTATATATATATAGAAACCAACAATAGAATTATAAAAATATCAAAAAAGAAACACTTTCGTCAAACATAATTATCACAAAGTCTAATTATCACAAAGTCTAGTTTTGTATAAAATCACCTATACTATAAAAACATTCTTCCAATAAAAAATTCTTCAACTCATGTTTGAATGAAGGAAATATGTTAATACCCTTCAGTTCTCCCGGAAGATTGTTAAATATTTTGAGTCCAATATGATCAGGAGCACATGAATTTATTTTTTTTCGAGCTAAATTTACATGAAAATGGTGCTTGTTCCTTGTTTCATAACCATGAATATCAGAATTTCGTATAAAAGTTCCCTTATTTTTGAAAACATGGACACAGGTTTCGAAAATGAAGAGGCATGGAAGTGTCAAGATACAAAATGTTTTGAAGAATGTTCTACACGATTCTCTGTCAGAAATTCTTTCGATACATCTCAAGATTCGTTTTTGTTCAATAAAGATATATTTCGTACCTGGTGCATTGCCCCACTGGCAAATGCCATATCTGAGTTTTGATTCAACTTCAGCGTAGTAAACATTTAACATCTGTTTCACTTCTAGTACAGTTCGTAAATTGATGAATAGATATCTTAAAGAATTTAGTTTGGAACATAATTGTTGGCAATGGGATTTCCAGGAGAGGTTTTCATCCAGAGTCACCCCCAAAAACCTAACCACATCATGTGTATTGCACATAGTGTTTCCTCCGATTTTAACTTCAAGGTCATCAATAGTTTTGTGACGGGAGTTAATTCTTAACATTTGTGTTTTTTTAATATTGAAAAATAAGTTTCTGCTATTGAAAAAAGATGATACTGTATTAAGTGTTTCAATACATTTCGATATTAGGTGTTCACTATCTGTGGAGGACAAAACCAATGAGAAGTCATCTGCATACGCAGTATAATCTGCGGTGCCAATTATAGCATCTAGGTGATTTACATACAAAATGAATAAAATTGGACCCAAGATGGAGCCTTGGGGAACACCCATTTCGACTTCCCTACTACTCGAACGTATGGTTTTGATTTGGCTTTCGTTTTTGAACTGCATCGTGACAATTTGTTTCCTGTCTTACAAACAGATGAAATCCAGTTTAATGGTATACCTCTTATGCCTAAACTCTCCAATATATCTAGCAGCTTCTGATGGTTCACACAATCGAAAGCTCTGCTCAAGTCGCAAAATATTGCTACAGGGCATTCATCCTTATCGATAAACTGGGCAATGCGTTTATGGAACGAATACATTGCCGTAGATGTAGACATTTTCTGACGGAAACCGTGCTGACTGTTGCGTATGACTTCGTGTTTTTCCAAGAATGATGAAAGTCTATCCAAGAATGCATATTCAAAAACTTTTGCGAGACTATATGGTACAGTTAGCGGGCGATAATTCTCTGATCGAGTACGATCATTCTTCTTGAAGAGAGGTACAACCTTTCCAGTTTTGATGCTTTGTGGAAATGCTCCAGATTTTAAAGACATATTAACTAAAATTGTCAATGGCTCAATAATCACCCTCAATACTCTCAACAATACGAATCCTGGAACTTCATCCAATTCCGCAGATTTTTTGTTTTTTAATCGAGAATTCAATAGAGTGTACAATTCATCCTCAGAAAAAGGTTTCAGAAACAGACTATAGCAATTGAAATTATTCTTGCGTATAGTAAACTCATCATTACATATATTTTCCATTATTTGTTTGGGTGCATCTATGAAAGAGTTATTAAATTCCTCAGCAACTTTATTAGGATCAACTTCCAAATAGCCATTCAAATTCAACGTAATATTATGTATTCCTTTATGTTTGTTTGTCAAATCAGCCACTACTTCCCAGGAGGCCTTCATATTATTTTCAGCATTTGAAATGCGATTTTGATAATGACATTTACGCTTTTGTTTGATCAGAGAAATATGTTTCCGCTTCGATTCCTTGTAAGCAGTGCCCAAGTTTGGATACATTTTTTGTAGTATGTACAGATCTTTCAGAGCTCTACTAGAACGGATGACCTCGCTATCAACCCATCATCCAAGTACTATATTTATTTTTGTTTTTTCACTGATAGAAAAAATAATTCATGTATTTCCCAGAACATGTAGGTTTGATATACCAATCTAATATGATTTTGTATTCTGTAGTTCTTATGAGTTTAAATAAAACATAGCTGCATCCCCACAAAATATTAACATTATATATATATATATATATATATATATATATATATATATATATATATATATATATATATATATATATATATATATATATATATATATATATATATATATATATATATATATATATATATATATGAAGTGGGACCAGAATATTACTCAAGGCTCTGAAATAGCAGGAGGAACTGATATAAGAGTATATGGGTATATGCTGGAAGTCTCGGCAAATCCCCAAACATTTCGAAAGCACAAATATACGCCCTGTTCAATATCGTACGAAACTAGCATAGACACGGGATCACCATTTGGTGGAAAATCAAGCAGACATTAATGCGCCGAGATCCTAAATAATCAACTCAAAAAGGTCTGGAACAGCTCGAGAAAGCTAAACAAACTGAGCAGGCTGAATTGAGCAAAAAGGGGCTGAAACACCATTCTAGGGGCCTGAACCCTTTTGCGGGATTATGAAAACTAGGAAGTGAAGGGTAACCCAAAAGATACAAATTTTGGAAATATTTACAAAGATGAAACAAGCAAATATACAACCAGAAGAGGTCTAACAAATGTATTACTCTGAACAAAAACAAACTTCGCATATTAGCAGGATTTCGAACAGTGCACTGCCGACTGAAAAGACACCTGCAGAGACTGGAAAAAAAGGATATATTCTGGAAGGAGGTGGAGAAAAGCTTCATCCACATGCTCAAAGACTGCGTGGCAATGCACAACTCCAGAGCATTACACCTGGGAGCATATGAGCATCCTAAACTTTCTAATAATAGGCCTAGAAGATCTGCTATAGCAAGAAAAGGGGGCACAATAGATATCATAGGTCGTATTGTACCCACGTACTATATCATATGGCCTACCTCCTCTGCTATGTATTTTGCTATCTAGCTCTCTTGCAGATGGAATCAAATCAAATCAAATTTATTCAATTCATATTATCAATTACATAATAACCATTTTATGTGCAATTTTACATTCATCCAATTCTCGAGAATCACACCTAAGCATAGAATATACTTGTACTGTGCCAATTCTCTCAAATTGGATGATTACTTACGACTATAAAAAAATAAAAAAATTATTTCGGTGCGGTTTGAGGAATCAAACAAAAATTTATGAGTAGCGGGGAGAAGGGAGCAAAAGTTCATATTATAGATTATGTAATATATATATATAATATATATTGGAGTGAGAAAGTAAATGCAGTGAACCAAAGGAAAGAGTGAGAGAGGGTAATCCTGAATGAATACTCTTATGGAATTTTTGTGTGCTATGATTAATTTGCGTCAGTTTAGTAGTAGTAGGGACTCAAAAGATATTGTTAAACACAGTTGCATTTTCAGCGAGGTATAACTTTAAACTTTTTTTGAATTTGGGAAGTGTGTTTATATTTTTCAGAAGCGCTGGGAGCATATTGTAGAGTTTAGGACCAAAAAAGAAAACGAATCTCTGAGTGTGAGTCTTGTGAAACAATGGAAGTTGTATTTTATCGGTGAATCTACTTACTTCGGATTTGCATTGGTCATATTTTTCCATGTTTGAATAAATCCATGTCAGGCTTTGAAAAGTATATAAGGATCTGATGTTTAGTAATTTGGCGTCTCTGTATAGTGATTCACTTGTATGCAATCTGTGTTTCTTGAATATTATTTTTAATAAAGTGTTTTGCACTGTTTGCATGCAGGTCATTGAACTATAAAATGTTCCACCCCAAGCTATTATACAATACCGTATCACCGACTCTGCCAGAGATGTATAACAAATCATCAAATTCTTCCTATCTAGAATATCCCGTAGATTATAGAAGGTGAAAATAAGCTTTCTCAGTCTTTTTGTGACATGACTTATGTGTTCGTCCCACCTGAAATGCTGGTCCACCATAACACCTAAGTATTTGATGGTTGAGGTCTTTTCTATTGTTTCACATGTGCATGGTTGATGTGAGTCGCATCTCGAACTTTTTATCTTTAATTTTATTTTTTGTGGCTGATCAGTGTTTTGCAGAGAAAATGTCATAAATTTCGTCTTGCTAACATTCAAAGTAAGTAAATTATAATCAAGCCATGTCTTAATCTTTTTGAGCCCGTCTTCAGCAAGTTTATAGACATTTTCCCATGATTCTCCTGTGTATACAATAGCTGTGTCATCAGCATAGCAGATGAGGTGACCACAAAAGTCAGTCATTTCCGTGATACTGTTAATGTAATTGAGAAAGAGAACAGGTCCAAGCACAGTTCCCTGAGGAACGCCAATAGTAACTTCTTGTGGAGTACTCAACTGTTCATCAATTGTAACTCTTTATAATCTATTTGTTAAATAATTCTGCAAAATTTCTAGTGTCTTATCTTGCACACCATATGTATATAATTTTTCTAATAGGAGACTATGGGATACGGTGTCAAATGCTTTGGCCAAATCAAGGAATATGGTTAAACACTTCCTCGATTTGTCCAAAGCACCGACCGTTTTTTCAACAAGGTCCATAATAGCATTTTCAGTGCATAATTTATTCAGAAAGCCGTACGATGTTTTTCAAGAATGATAATAACCTTTTTTTAATGCATTGTTCGAAAATCTTTGCAATATTGTTAATTACAGAGATTGGCCTGTAGTTGTTTAATTGATTTTTTTTACCCGTTTTATAGACTGGTGTAACTACTGATTCTTTCCATTGTCGAGGCACGTCCCCTGTTTGAAACGATACATTTATAATATGAACCAATGGTCCTATGATCTGTGTATGCGTATGTTTTATCATTTTAGCAGTTATTCCATCAGGTCCTGGGGAGCAGTTATTTTTGAGTTTTGCAATCAAGATAATTACTTCATTCTCATTCGTAGGTTCCAAGTACATAGTAGAATTTATAGATGTGTTTTTAAGAAAACCGTTCGGCAAATCACCTCTAGAGATTTTTTTTAACATGTCCTGCCCAACATTAATGAAATAGTCGTTAAATAAATTTATTTTCTCATCATTTTTGATTATTTTTTCACCATTGGATTTTATAATTGTTATGTTTTGTACATTATTTCTAGTGCTGCTTTTATTTGAAATATCTTTAATAATTTTCCAAATTTTTTTACAATCACCGTTTGCTCCAATCAGTTCATTTCTGTAATATTGATTTTTGGTTTGCCTGATTAATCCAGTCAATTTGTTTCTATAATTCTTGTATTTAATTTCTGCTTCAATTGTTTTGGTGTTATTCCATGTTTTCTTAAGATAATCCCGAAACTTTATAGAATCTATGAGCTCAGTGGTAATCCAAGGTTTGATATGTTTGTTCTTGTTTTTACCTAATGTTGTTATCTTAGTTGCCCTAGCTAAGCATTGCTTGAATTTATCGATGAAAAGATCATATGCAAGTTGTACTTCTTCACAGTTCAGAATACTCAACCAATCCTCTTGTTGTAAGAATAAATTTAGCTTCGTATAATCAGTTCTCTTAGTGATGTCTCTTTTTTTTGTTTATTTTAGCATTACTTTTTTTCCTTTCGTTTATCGATAAAAATACAGGGTAATGATCTGTCATATCGACTAGAATTATTTTTGGTTTTATTAGAATTTCGTTTCTATTAAAATTTTCTTTCCTAATAAATATATGATCAATGATAGTACTTGATCCTTCCGTTATTCTAGTAGGCTCATTAATATATGATATGAAACCGTGTTCAGTTAGGATGTTTAAATATCTTACTGTATTTTGAGTAAGGGTGTCCTTCAGATTAATATTGATGTCCCCCATGAAAATCTCAATTTTTATTAGAGTTTGCAAAAAACTGTTCTAAATTGTCCAAATATGTTTGCACGTTTATACGCAAATTGAAACACCACTGGTTTCAAAGGTCAGCCTCAATAGTTTTGTTTCAGATAGTGGGATGATTTCAGTATTTACATTGATATTGTTTTTCACATAGATAATGATTCCATCATTTTGATTAACTTTAGATTCATTATAAAATATATTGTAATTTGGAATGTTGAAAGTACTCACATCTTCAATATTCCATGTTTCCGACAAGGCTACTACATCGAGATTGTGTTTTCCAGACTCTAGGTACACTAGCAACTCATCGTAGTGTTTTTTAATACTTCTTATGTTAAAATGGATTATTCCAATACCTCTCTCTCCCTCTCTCCCAGCCTCAATACACTCCTGCAGACTCCCAACAATTTCTGTTTTGATTTCCTCCTCCTCATCTAAAATCTCTAAAAAGTCTATCATAACAATTTGTTCGTATAAGCTTAAACTTATCGTCTAAAACTTTCCCCATCAACGCAGGCATTCATGAGGGATCCATTTTGGCATCTAAACTTTTCTCCTGCGTATTAATATCTACCAAAAATCCTGTCCATTCTTTCGAAGAGGATAATACACTTCCCACAAATTCCACCTCCGAATCGTCTATGACATAACAGAGATTTTTTCGCACAAGTAATTAGTTAACGAACATTTCAAATTATTTTTCACTGCACATTTTAACAATTTTCCTGTGTTAGTTTTTTTTTATGTTAGATATTACTCGAATTTTCATTGTGGAATTACCTTCTATGGGAAAATATTTCATTTCAAATTTAATTCGAAAAACAAGATCAAATCATTCAAATCGAAATTTCCTAATTTATTTGCTTGATAGAAAATCCTCGAAAACGCAGCACTGCCATTATTTCCCGGCACGATGGAAATTACACGTATTCAAACAATGTAACCCTTTACGGAAAAGCCAATATGAGGGGATCACGCCGGTGCGTGACCTCGTTTTTCAGAACACACAATTTCGAAACATGTCAAGTCAAACATTTCAGAAAAGGGATGAAAAGGAACGTACGCTGCGCGCCATCGGCATTAAAAATGATGATTAAGATTCGCGGTCACGTCTCACGTTACATATTGACACGAAACAGCCCCATTGGGCTGGTGGACGGACAGGACCGCACTAGCCTTAACCGAATCACCCACAGAAGAGATGAAAAACTGGAATGCTCATAAATATATGGCATTACCGAACTCACTTCTGAATCAAATCATTTCAAAGGTACCCGTAGTCCGTAGTAGTAGTGCAGAACCCTCCAATCAATATTTTCAATTCCTGCTGATGGTGTTTTTTAGATACTTTTTCGTGTATTATTAATCACAATCACTAATAAAATAATATTGTGATCATTATTTTCTTGTCATTCATTAGGGTATATTTTATATTTTATCATTTCTCTGGCATTCAGTGTTTTCTTAGTTATATACGCCTTGCCATCCTGATTTTAAATTAGTCAAAATTTCTCACCATTCAAAAAAGTTATAGTCCAATTAATAATAAGTCAATTGATTAAAATACATTACTATTCAAATACTAAGATTTCTCGTGTGGATATTCTTTCAGTTATTTTATTAGTTATATGAGGGACCAAACCACAGATACTTCATTCAACTGAGCTAAATTAAATTCTGTTTCAAATACCCAATCAGTATTTTTATTCGAACGAATGAGAGAGATAATATTAAAAGAAAAAGAAGTCTGAACCATATTCAGATAGAAGTCACAGGTCTTGAAGATTCAATCAGTCTTCTTAGAAATTGAGAACCTAAAGTCAGTGCTAGTGTCAAGTATCCAGTCACGAGATTTTCCAGAGACTTCAAAGACAAAATTTTCGGTAAGGAAATTATTTTGGTGATTCTTTATCAAATTTCAAATCGCTTTTTTGAATCCATACCAATACAAATCTTTCGAAGGGAATTTGGTATCGCAATCCGCTCAGCGATAAAAATGATTATGTTTAAAAATTATATGAACTATATTTCCTTCTCTAAGTAATCCATTCCATTGAAAAGAACAATTAGACTAGGAGGAATCGGCGCATGAGTACCGAAAACTATTCCACCTCAATTTTTTTATGCGATCCTCTTCAAATTGCCCTACTGATGATACAAATGCATGTTGCCATGGGGCAACCCCGTGCCATATTGTTTAAACCGAAATTGTTTAAACAATTGCAAGAAATTGTTATTTTTCAACCGGACAAATTTTTTTTATATTCTTTATTAAAATACAAATAAAAAAGGTCCCATGACTTTTCACGATAAAGTTAATATTTTTAAAAATATGAATTTTTAAAGGTTCAAAAAATCTCATATTTGGGTACTTTTGACCCATGAAAAATATATTAAAAAAAAAAATCGAAATAATATTTTTTTTTAAATTCTTTTTACAATAGTTAATAACATTCTTAATAGAGATTTAAAAAAATTTCATTGATTATACCTGTTTTTTAATTATCAATTTCGCGCGCTCACAAGTATGCATCGCTTACCTTTAAGTATCGCGTCTCTCTCTGACTCATGCGCTGCATCGGCCTCTCTGTTTCCTGAATCATTATTTATCATTTATCTTAAAAACTATTAACTTTTTTAAGATTGTTAAAGAGAGCAATGTTATTAACAATTAAATTGTCTACAATTTGTTTTTGACAATTTTTTTTCTGGAATCAATTTTACAAACGTTATTTAAGCATGAATCGGAACATGTAATTAAAATGTTACCTGCTTTACACGCATTTACGGGTTGTGATACGACTAGTAAAATTGGCACAAAAAAAAAGCTTTAGAACTGATACAAATAAAAGAAAATCGTGATGTCTTAGTCCCTCTTGGCAATGGCTTGGAATTAAGTACTAAGGAGTTGAGAGGCTTAGAAACATTGTATTTAAATATTTTGGGTAAAAAGGTAACTCCTGGGATGAAGCTAGACAAATTATTTTTCTCGTTGCTTTGGAACTAATATTAATTTATCGAAAATTCCGTGCACATCAGATGCCTTGCATTTGCATGCACTTAGAGCTTCTGCTCAAACATACATTTGGAAAAAAGCGTTGAATCCCCAATATAAAACATTAGATTTTACGAATTTCGGATACAAACTGGAGAATAGTACTTTGCTACCTTTATTTATGAACAAAAGCCCATTTCCAACTGATCTTAAAAAACCGTGCAATTGTAAGTAGAAAGCCTGTAAAACCAAAGCTTGTTACTGTAAAAAAAATAATATTAGTTGCATACTTCTATGTGGCTGTGATTCAGAAGACTGTAAGAATATAATATATAAAAATGATATTGATAATAAATAAATACCTTTTTTTTAAATCTTGTTTTATTATTTCATACTTCTACATCTATAACCTTCGTTTGAAGAAGTTATTCAATGTAATTACTTTCTGTTTTAATGACAAAAAAATAATATAAACTGATAAAAAAGTAATTTTAATTACATGTTCCGATTCATGCTTAAATAACTTTTGTAAAATTGATTCCAGAAAAAAATTTGTCAAAAACAAATTGTAGACAATTTAATTGTTAATAACATTGCTCTCTCTAACAATCTTAAAAAAGTTAATAGTTTTTAAGATAAATGATAAATAATGATTCAGGAAACAGAGAGGCCGATGCAGCGCATGAGTCAGAGAGAGACGGCGATACTTAAAGGTAAGCGATGCATACTTGTGAGCGCGCGAAATTGATAATTAAAAAACAGGTATAATCAATGAAATTTTTTTAAATCTCTATTAAGAATGTTATTAACTATTGTATAAAGAATTAAAAAAAAAAAACGTTTTTTTTTTTAATATATTTTTCATGGGTCAAAAGTACCCAAATATAAGATTTTTTGAACCGTTAAAAATTCATATCTCTAAAAATATTAACTTTATCGTGAAAAGTCATAGGACCTTTTTTATTTGTATTTTAATAAAGAAAATTTGTCCGGTTGAAAAATAACAATTCCTTGCAATTGTTTAAACAATATGGCACGGGGTTGCCCCATGGCAACATGCATTTGTATCATCAGTAGGGCAATTTGAAGAGGATCGCATAAAAAAATTGAGGTGGAATATTTTTCGGTACTCATGCGCCGATTCCTCCTAGTCTAAATGGTAAAATAGCATATCACTTGTCACAATTGGGTCTGTTCCAAAAATTGTTGTTGGTGGAGAGACGAAAATCTCGTATGAAAATAAAAAAGAGTTTAATTCATTAGACGAAGAGTCGACATTGAATTGCTCTCCCACTCAACCTCAAACACATTATGATTACATAGTTGAAAATCGACAAATATTAAATTATGTATAATATACACATAATATATACAACTAATTACAGAATATATAGGGTGTAATCTGACCTCTTGCTACCCGTGAATGACGAGTTTATAATGCCATTATATAACAAATTACAGTGGTTGAAAATCCAAAAAAATTTGAAAACATGTTTTGTTCTTTGTCAAATTAGACATAACTCGCCTAACCTTAGCTCTCCTGCTCAGAGCTGTAAGATAACGCAATTGCCGAATGCAATAAACCTCTAAATAATGTGGAATGTTGAATTGATTGTGTGGTAAATGTACAAAAAGATACAAAACATTGCTTGGGACATACAATTTCAAAGTGATGAGAACAAACGAACCTCGTTATATCCAAACTGGTAGGTAGTGGCAGAACTAGTAGATGAAGTCAACACAGCTTTGAGGCACTTATCGAATCACAATTATAAAAAAATCAGTTGTAAAAACACAAAAGACACAATATTGCATTGTTTTCAAAATAATATCGGTCATCATTGTGACCTAGTGGTGATTAACAATAACACGTGAACACTGTTGCAAGGTAGTGTTTTCAAGATTCACGCACGCGCCTGTCTGGTTCTCACAACTGAACACCGAACTGTTCCGTGCGTATTTTGAAAAGTGGAAGACAAGAGAAATCACCCGTCGCATCAATGGATGAAGTGCTAAATTACAATTCTGGATGGATTCTGCAGTCGCCAATCACGAGTCGGCAAAATAATGTTCATATCTTAAATGAGTTAACGCTTCGGGCGTTTTCATACTAGAGATATTAACATATTATAAATTATGTTTTATAGAATGGCAAATTTTTTAAATCATATCGCGAAATTAAGACTCCAAATTGACATGAAAAGATTCCTTCATTCATAATTACATGATTCATTTGTGGTAAGCTTTGGCTTCAAAATGCAGTCGAATAATTTTACATCCTAATTCAGGTTTATGTTAGATCTGGGATGCCGTTGTAAATAGTACAGATTTGGGATGTGAAGCTTCTTCGAAAAATATCCAAACAAAACATTGGCCTTCGTATCTTATATTGAGGTTATGTACATCTATTTTAAACGTAATTTAATGTAAATATGCGAGGGGGTATTATCTCATTATGCATGTCTAACCATACAAATGCTCCAGTTCGTTGGATATTCTTTCCCTCTTGCGGAGATGAATCGTGAACGAGTTTTGACCTTTTTGGATTTTTTCCTTCCGATTGAATGGTTAAACTTGTACCATACGAAACATCACCGAAGTTGAAACAACAGAGAGGACCAAGGCTTCACATAGAGTTGCTTTAACCTCAGTTGGTAGAAAACTCTTGTTGGCATATATGATGTTAAAATGAGTTGAGCAATATGCTTCTCTTCTGAAATCACACCTAAAGTCTTTGCTTCTTCAGCCTGCAGTAGTATAATTTATCTTTATGTCAGTGCAGTAGGGAACTATTGTAAGTTTAGGACCGTGAATGATAACTTTACATTTACTACTGTTGATCTTCAAACAATGGTCAGATGTTTTTTTTTTCACAAATGAATCCAGATCACTATTTATTTTAGTACAAGCCTTCTTCACCATGTGTGATGAAGAACTGTGTATCGTCTCAATTTTGCAAAACTTGAGACATTCCATGAGCCGTGATATATAGATGGCAAATAATAATAGCCCCAAAATTGAACCATGAGGCACTGCACACTATAGATTCAAATATTCTGAGTGAATACCATCAGTAGCGACCAATGATGACGATTCCAGTCGAGCAGAAGATTTTTAATTGTGCTTACTCGATAGGTGAAATCCATAAAATGTAAAATAACAAAAAAGGTTGAAATTTATAAAAATATAGCAATGAGCATAAAAAAGAATAGAAGGTTGCAGTATGAAGAATGATTATCTAAATTTCATATATTCATCTTGTTTCCACCTGATGAGTAAGCACACATGATAACCATGTGGATTGAGGGCGCCCTGTTGCTATTGTAACGAATATTTTTTATGCCTACGCTGTTCACACTACCTCCGTTCTCCGACACGCACTTCTTTAGTAACCAGAACTTGTTTCGACGCGAAAAAGAAAAAGATAAATGGGTCGACTTCGACGTCGTTCGAACGACACCTATCCACATCCTATTGGACATGGGCGGTTCCTAGGAATTTCCGTACGTGCTCGGGAAAGTCGATTTTATTTGTACTATTTCCTCTTTCTATTTCGAGCACAGTTTACTCGAGCAATACGAAAATTGAGGTATATGGAGGCGATTATATTGAAGAGACGAACGAATGAAGCGGAAATGTCGTTTCTTGGAAAATTCACTTATAGAAAATTGCAATGTCAAGTTGATGTATTGTTAGGGACTGGAAATATATGGAAATAATATCATGGTATCTGACAACTTTCATCCAAATGAGCAACGATTTGGAATCTTCTGCCGTAATTAATATTATGGCAGAGAGCAATATCAATTGCCAAATATGATTAAAACAATCCTCTTACTTGTTATAGGAATGAGTGTCATATTAGTTTCTGCCTGTCTCCAGGGATTTCTGCACATGTAAACGTTTATTTTTTGAATAGATGTGGCCGATACTTGATGAAAATCCATAATAAAAGTAAACTAAAAAACACTCCACTACGAGTTTCAAAAAAATTGGTTTACAAAACCCACGACACGTGTTTCGCTATATTATAGCCATTTCGAATGGAGAAACTAAATACAAATACTGGGGTTTGATATAAATAATAGAAGCAGGTAGTCAGTTGGATATTATGTAATTAAGTGATTATTGGACGAAATATTATTCAATTTCTAGTAAACAGATTTAACAGGGGCGAATTATTAAATTAATCTGATCATTTAATAAGTATCGTTAATTCTTGACTTTGTTAATCTCCAAGTTCAAAGTCATTAGCAAAGCAATGCTTTTCAGTCAGGACATGGTTAGCGAAAGTTGAATTAGATTTGCCCTTAATAAAAGTGTTTCTATGCTCAGATATGCGTTGCTTGAAAGTTATACCTGTTTGTCCTATGTAAAAACTAATTAGTTTATATACTCCAGATTTGTCAGACTTTTCAATTCGATCTTTGTTGTTTTTAATAAATTTTCCCAAAGTATTATCTGTTCTGTAAGCAATATTAATATCTTTATGTCTTAAATAATTAGAAATTTTATCTGAAGGTTTGCCGAAATGAGTAATAACCTTGAAATTTGACTTTGTATTTGAATCGGTTGGATAAACTTCCTGAATTCCCTTTTTATAGAGTTTTTTATGTAGAATGCTGTCAAATAAACTTGAGTTATATCCGTTATTGGTTGCAATTTGTTTAATTATATTTAATGCTTTATTGAAATTATTTCTGATGGTAGGGATGAGTGGAAGAACTATGTACATATTATAATATCTGTATACGAAGGTTTGTGGAAAATTGAAAAATCGTGTTTATTGTTTATTTTGTTATGGTAAAAAAATTTATCGAATCATTCATTTCAATTTCTTTTGTAAATTTTATTGAGCGATGAATGCCATTAATGAAGTCAAAAAATTTATTCAGTCGTCTTATCAGTTTCTACAAAGCAACATAAGATGTCGTCTACATATCCATACCAGTATAAGAAGTTTTTTATCAACGGGTTGTTATGAATTTTACGGACTTAAGGATTACCCATTATTAACCACCACTAGATGGAATAATCATACTAGTAGGTAACCTATTGGACAGATACCATGTTAATGCGATCATCAAATATGAGATATTGGATTTACATACAGTTTGTTTAACACAAAATTATTTCCAATTCAATAATAATTTTCATTCTTCTAGTAAGTAAAATGTTAATAATGGGTAATCCTTTTAGTCCGTTACTTGCGGCAATTTTCATGGATAGTCTCGAAAGTAAAATTCGTAACAACCCGTTGATAAAAAAACTTCTTATACTGGTATAGATATGTAGACGACATTTTATGATGTTTTGTAGGAACTGAATACATTTTTTGACTTCATTAATGGCATTCATCGTTCAATAAAATTTACAACAGAAATTGAAATGAATGATTCGATAAACTTCTTAGATTTGACCATATCGAAAATAAACAATAAACACGATTTTTCAATTTTCCACAAACCTTCGTATACAGATATTATAATATGTACATAGTACTTCCACTCATCCCTACCAACACAAAGTAGCCGCATACAATAGTATAATCCACAGACTAGTGAATGTTCCTATCACCGAAGATAATTTCAATGAAGAATTGAATATAATTAAACAAATTGCAGCCAATAATGGATATAACTCAAGTTTAGTTGACAGCATTCTATCGAAAAAACTCTATAAAAAAAAGGCAATTCAGGAAGTTTATCCAACCGATTCAAATACAAATTCAGGGTTGTTACTTATTTCGGCAAACCTTCAGACAAAATTTCTAATTATTCAATACATAAAGATATTAATAATGCTTACATAACAAATTATACTTTGGGAAAATTTATTAAAAACAACAAAGATCAAATTGAAAAGTCTGACAAATCTGGAGTATATAAACTAACATGTAGTACTTGTCCAAGTTTTAACATAGGACAAACATGTAGTACTTTCAAGCAACGCATATCTGAGCATAGAAACAGTTTTATTAAGGGCAAATCTAATTCAATTCAACCAATTTTTGTAAAAATCGTAGTGAAGTGTTTTTCAGTTTACCTTAAACGTTCAATCTATTTTAATTTGGGCGTTTCGCTTCCATATACGTCTTTTTATCACTTTTCGTATGAACCCGCGTTCTTTCATTCTAAAGATCAGAATTGATTATAAAATGATTCGATTGGAATTAAAGTTCAGTGACAATGATTTTCAGTAACTAATCCAACTGAATATGTGATCTACTATTACACTATGAACTTATTTGATTATTCAACTCCAACGCCCTGCTTCGATACAAGTTGGTCATTTGTACTCATTTAATCAATTGATTCGTCTACAAATATTTCTTCTGATATTTCGCTCTTACATATTAAGAAAAGATATAACAAGTCGTCCACTATAATTATATTTAACAATACGTCAGGGTTGTTGAATTAATTCTAGCGTTATTCTAGATCGCTTAATTATTGATTAATGTTCCAACTATTTGTTGGAGACATCTCGATAAGTTGAACCCACGACTATAAGCCTATATTCGTTACCTTATTAGATATGTTCCGGCATCCTTTTGGAATTGTCGTAATCTCCTTAATTCGTGAGTGTATTTAGTCTTCGTATAATATTCTTAAAATATATCGAAGCTGTTGGGTTGCTCGATTTCAACTAGTCAATATCATTCTTCCACAATACGTCGAGTGATTCTTCTGACCCGAAGCTACAACTATCTTTATCTTATAACTGAACAACATATTTCTACGTTTTTTCTACGTCTTGGAACAGACCACGAGAACAACTCATTTCTAACAGTTTCAAATATTTCTACATTACCTTGATGAAAGTCATTTTGGAAGAATAAAGTAAGAGGACAGGTATGACAACTGTTTTGAGAAAAAAACTGACAAAATTAAGTAGTTTTTCGTCTCAATGGAGTTGCTCTGTTTTTGTCAAATATTATATTTTATACCTGCTTATTCAACATGCTGCAAATTCCCAATATGGTTACATAATCACAAAATTGTGAATTGGCTATTGATATTGACTTTTCACGCGTAGTCCCAAAAATGGGAGAATGTTTTTATCTTTTTTTCGGAATGATTTTTCACTTCGAACAAGGACTACTAGAACGAGATGGACTAACAATTTCGCGCCTTCAATTAAAAAAAACATGGATTTCTCTTGACGTCTGCGCATTCTATTATTAGCTCCTGATTTGTGAAATCGATGTTGAATTGTTTTGGCCTCACATAGGCAAGAAATATATGCTTCCAACTCCCAATCTAATATCAATCCATTTGCGTATTGCAATTTTCAACAGACAGACACACGCATGTATAGCTGCGTGTCCTTATCAATACACATCGCATTCAATAAACCCAATCCTCCCGAACAATCACATCCACCCCACCCACACTACCCCCATTTTACACCCATCATAATTTCGCATGCCAAAGGCGATCATGAATTCAATTTGAATCGACGCCAGGCATTAACTTTTCAAATATCGACCCAATTAATTTCGAATTTCAATATTAATTATGATTGATATTTCCATTAGTTACCTGTCAAATTTATTCACTTTGCCGCGCTCTACGCATACCAAATTAATCTTACCTGCAACAAAAGAGAAGATTATTAGTAGAAGCACTGATGAAATATTAATGAAGTAATTTCTATGAAATCACAAGCTGATCAGAGTTGGGAACGAAAACAGTGAGTTTATACTCGAGCGAATCTGCTGATCGATGGACAGGATCTAATTCAGGCCAAAAGGCAGAAGACATACAAGGGACGAGTGAAAAAAATATTAAGGTGATTTTACAAATCGGGTTGAACATATGTAATAATATGTGGTTTCTTTGGAACGATAATATCGAAAACATCGGCGGGATTATAAAGCAGGTATATAATAGTTATTTAATCAACTAGTATATTGATGGTGGCGATTAGTAATGGAGAAATTTTAATGTTCGAGATAATTATTCGCCATTTTAATATACGAGTTGATTACAGAAAAACTCCGTCGACCTCGTTCCTGGGATCAACGTGAAATTTTCGATATCCATTTAATTGAACTAGGAGGAAACTTACAATATTTGGGTTTGAAAACACATAAATTTGACAGCACAATCATATATACCACAATATTGCATTAATAGAGAAATCGGCCATTAATAGGTTATTAATGGTCGATTTCGGTGTATGTTTGGCTGCATATATTACAATCATACATTAAAAGAGCAATTAAACTCTAATTGGGATCATTAACGATCGATTTCGTGTCACCGGAAATAGTTATTTATGTATCAAGGGTACTAAGTAGATCTTTTAATACCCGCGGTGCATTCAAACTCTTATGTCATACTAATTCATAATTTATTTTTTATTGCTTACTTACCAACTAGATAAAGTAGACTGTTATGTAGATGGTAACAAAGCAATAAAATCAAAATAACGAACTAGTATGACATACACAAAAATATGAAGTCAAAAAAATGTTGGCACGAGACTGTCCTTCAATTCATATGGGAAACAATTTATGCTGGCCTAATATGAAAAATGGGACAGTTTATATTTTTTCTAGTATGCTAATCTTTGGAATTTCAATCAATTATTTTTCTGGTACCTGTTTTTTCATCTTAAGTTGTTTTGTAAAGGTTGTTAATGGAAGATTTCTTCAACTAGCTATTATTCAATAAGAGATAAATATGTATGAAGTTGTATGATAATTTCTCTCCTCTGTGATAAAACATAGATTGAAAAATTGCTTAGTTAAGAACATTACTCTTTGTTTGAACCGACTTCAGGATAAACATTATTGGTAACGAATCACATACCATCATCGTAAATTGCCAACACACAAAATAGCTATTAATTTTTTTTATGACGTTTCGGGAATATTTTTTTCCAACACACATTCCGGTAAAACTGTGTTTCATAGGACGCTCAACTTATCGCGAACTATTTATTTATATTAAGTAGAAAAATTAAGTCTGATCCATAGTAAAAAGCATTTTTTTCTAGGAGATAAATTAGCAATGCTCTCACAAAAAAAAACATTTATTTTTAGTATACACGAAAAAAGATTTGTTAATTCAACCAAATTTATATCTGTGGCTAGGCAAAATAATTGTTAAAAGTATATCGTAGATAGGAAATACGTAAAATGACTGTGCTATTATTTTTGGAGGTCTACAGGGGTTTGAGAGTTTTTTTGAGTAAAGCGAGTAATATTTTCACAGTCGTTTTGCAGATGTTAGATAATACAGTAAGAATATTCATGTACTGATCGGAGAAGAGCAGTTCGATTCGAAGTCTTAGAAGGTACACACCTCTCTCATGGCATTATTTTGTTTAGTTATATAGGCCTTAGCAGCCTGATTTTAAGTAACTCAAAATTTCTTATCATTCAAATAAGTGATAGTCCGATTCAGAATACGTTAAATTGATTAAATTTCATTACGATTTAAATGCTAAAATTTCTCCTATGAATATCCTTTCTGTTATTTTATCGGTTATATTCGGGAGCACGCCACAGATAATTCATTCAACTCAGCTAAATAAAATTAATATATGTTATCATTGTTGCGACGTCCGGACTCAAATGTCTGATGTAGGCTCTCATGCTCGGTTGCAATATTTGTCAATTCAGTGGATTAACAAAATGATTTGTAATTTGGATAAATATTTTTAGTGATGAGATCAGCTTATTTTGTCGAATTGACATTTTATTGAGTTTGTCAATTCGACATAAATACTTGTTTGAATGAATATTTTTGATAAAGCAATCAGCAAGTTTTGTAGATCTGATTATTCGATTTAACAAAATAATTACATGGTTGAAACAATATTTCTGCCAAAATGAGTTATGGATAGAGTTGGTCGAATAAGATATTTGGTCCATGCAAATTAGTTTCAGTTGATTGAAACTTTAAATTGGATCCAAAACAAATAAATTATTTTACTCACTATATTTTGTCGTGCATATACGACATTTTTTTTTGTTTCATTCAAATAAATTTTAATTGATTCAACAATTTTTTTTTTCTGTGTACAATTTCTCGAGCCTCACTTCTTTTTTCAGTTAGCTCATCCATATTTGGACAACATGCGGCCATATTATAATTTTCTTAATTACAGAACGCTCATTTCAATTTTATTTTGCATGCATGAGAATGTTCACTGCTCTATATATAGGTATATATATATATATATATATATATATATATATATATATATATTAATCCTAAAAAAAAATCAAAAACACTCCGAATTCATATTTTGAGCTATAACTTCAGAAATATTGAAGATATAAACATTTTTTGTTTCAACAAATTTTGCGAAAATTCATGTCGTTAGGGGTATTAACGCGATTTTCCACTTGTAATCTAACGCCTGGTTGAAATTGCGTGGGAACGAAAATTGGCACCAATTTTTATATATCCGTACTAGTCAGTGGATGTTCCTCGCCACTAAGAGCCGGATAAAAGTATTCTATATACAAAATTAGGGATATTGGGGTAAGCAGCAATGAAAAAGTAAATTCTTCAAGGTTAATCCAAGCTTTCGGAAATGTTCTTTACATCATCAAGGATAAACTTTGTTGAGGTTGGTTTCAATGATATTAATCTAATATAGTGATACAAAAGAAAACATCATTGAAACCAAAGTTTCTCCCTGATGATGGAAATAAACATTTCTGAAAGCTTGGATGAACCTTGAAGGGTTTACTTTTTCATTGCTGCTTACCCCAATATCCATAGGTTTATACCTAACTAGTCAGCAAATATATATATATATATATATATATATATATATTATTATATTATTGAAGTTGATCGATAGTTATTTATAGTCGGTAAAGTCAATTTGAAATTAGAAAATGGTGGATAAAACGTTTTATTGAAGTTGATCGATAGTAATGTATAGTCGGTAAAGTCGATTTGAAATTAGAAAATGGTAGATGAAACGTTGTATTGAAGTTGATCGATAGTAAATTATAGTCGGTAAAGTCGATTTGAAATTAGAAAATGGTAGATAAAACGTTTTATTGAAGTTGATCTATAGTAATTTATAGTCGGTAAAGTCGATTTGAAATTAGAGAATGGTGGATAAAACGTTTTATTGAAGTTGATCGATAGTAATTTATAGTCGGTAAAGTCGATTTGAAATTAGAAATGGTGATAAAACGTTTTATTGAAGTTGATCGATAGTAATTATAGTCGGAAAGTCGATTTGAAATTGAAAATGGTAGATAAAACGTTTTATTGAAGTTGATCGATAGTAAATTATAGTCGGTAAAGTCGATTTGAAATTAGAGAATGGTGGATAAAACGTTTTATTGAAGTTGATCGATAGTAATTTATAGTCGGTAAAGTCGATTTGAAATTAGAAAATGGTGGATAAAACGTTTTATTGAAGTTGATCGATAGTAATTTATAGTCAGTGAAGTCGATTTGAAATTAGAAAATGGTAGATAAAAATTATTATTGAAGTTGATCGATAGTAATTTATAGTCGGTAAAGTAATTTTAAATTAGAAAATGGTGGATAAAACGTTTTATTGAAGTTGATCGATAGTAATTTATAGTCGGTAAAGTAATTTGAAATTAGAAAATGGTAGATAAAACGTTTTATTGAAGTTGATCGATAGTAATTTATAGTCGGTAAAGCCAATTTGAAATTAGAAAATGGTGGATAAAACGTTTTATTGAAGTTGATCGATAGTAATTTATAGTCGGTGAAGTCGATTTGAAATTAGAAAATGGGATAAAACGTTTTATTGAAGTTGATCGATAGTAATTTATAGTCGAACCAATTCTGCACGGTAGCTAGGTCTAACTCTACTTTGGTTGTCAGTTCGGCCCAGTTGTCTGTTATGTAAGTTAAGGCAGTATCATCAGCAACGCTAATGACTCTGCCTTGACTCTCAATATCAAATAAACCGTTCATATATAATGAGAACAGTATTGGTCCCAGCACTGTTTCTTGTGGTAATCCATACTCTATGGTTTTTATGTACTAGAAGTATTTCGTATTCTGACACATTGTTTCCTATCACTCAAGTATGATTTTAACAGATCCAGGCTATTTCCTCCTATTTTCCGTGTATCAAGTAGAATAGGGTGGCTGACTGTATCGACGGCTTTGGCAAAGTCTAGGAATACACAGAGGCATGGCTTGCTCCATTCAAGGTTTTGATAGATACATTTCGTTAACTCTAGTATTGCGTCTTCTGTTGACTTTCCTTCTTTGGATCCAAATTGCATGTCTGACAAAAGATTATATTTTTGGAGGTAGTTCGTAAGTTTGGATTTTATCATTCTTTCGAGTATTTTGCTGAAATTGGTGATCAGTGAGATCGGTCTATAGTTGCTCACTTCTGTTTTATCTCCGTTTTTGTATATGGGGGTGATTACCGATTACAGTTTCTATTGATAGATTTATTTTTTCTTGAAAGGGAAGGTATTCAACTAGGAGAATACAACTTCACGCATTGTCGTCGAGGTTTTCCGGGTGCTTCAGGTATTGATATGGTTTTATGAATTTCTGAAAGTAACATTTGCAGGCTTCTCTGAATCCTCTGTTACATTCAACATAATCTTGAAATTAGGCGAGAAGTTGTCCAGTGTCATCTGATCTTGATACGAATATACTACTGAATATACTGTTTCTGAGATCTATAACATGAGATCACCATGATGAAAGATCATCTAAAGTAATATATTAAAACACAAAATAATATTTGAAATTCGAATGTAACGATATCTTTCCTTCCATCGTTAGCCGAAAATAACCTGCCACTAAGTCAAACCGGGAAACAAAGGAAACTCGTCCATGATGATTATCACAGAGTTCCCAAAAACTCCCGCATCCTCGACGAATCCAAAACCTCTTAAACCGGAACTCGAATCGTTCTTGTGGCATCTTTACCGCATCAGAAAAAACAGTAGCGATTCCGCCGTCCAATTACGAAAAAGTCTTTTTGCCGTAAAGCCGTCTAATCCAATCTTAGCCCAGCTGCATAGCCCAATTACTTAATGACTGTTTAGTTAATTAAAGAAAATGTAACGGCCATTAGACACACCGAAATTTACATAGCCGGCGATGAGATTCTCAGAGTTTATTGCCTCGCAGGGCGGTTGGAACAAACATTTCGTGTATATCTACCGAAAACGTGAATGGAGCTTCCGACTGCACGAGATGAAAATGAGGTTGCCTGAATGAACGAACGAATTGGCAATCGGGAGAGGAGTTCATAAAATGTTCTGGGGAAAGAACTTCGAAAAATGTTCTGTAAATTGCCGAGGAAAAAATACATTGAATATCATGTTGAAATGAACCTTTTCAATTCCGTTCCTGTTGGAATTCCAATTCATTTCCTTATCATCAATAGTAGATGTATCGGGGCTGTGATTGATGTATTTTTCTCAAAACTTCATGAATTTATGACTTCTTATAACTGAGGTGTTTATGTTAATCGAAAAAGAAAATATCATACCATTTAATTTCTTCGTCCTCACCATAGTTACGTCTTCATTTCTACCCCTGGTAGGAGTGAAATTTCATAATGGAAACATTCCACATTCCAACTACAGTTTTTTTACCTATGGGAAAAACCCTTCACTATCGCCACATTTACTCTTTATAACACAATTAGTACCTACTTCACCTATTGCGACCTATTTGTTTTGATTTTGATATTTGAGGGTTTACTCTCTTCTATATTGGAAAAATGATACCGAAAACTAGTTTTTCGAAAATATCTTCTCTGCAGCTCCACCTAGGTCAAAAATAGCTATTACAAAAATTTCCTGCAATTTTTGGATGAAACATTTTTCAATAAGAAGGATAGTTCACGAGTTACAGCGGAGTCAAGCATAGCAAATTCCTACATTTCGCAAAATCGGTAAATTTTTCATTAGGTACCGATTATTTCCGCACCACCCTTAGAGGCGCATTTTTTTCATGTGTTATTGTTAATAGGCCTAATCCACGATTCGTTATTACCTGATGTATTTTCTTTCGTTCCGATGCCGCAGATGGTCCAGGCTTAATTGTTCAATTGTTTTTGCGCGAAAGAGAATGTCTTTGATAGAAAATGTAAGTAGAGGTACAATGGCAAATATAAAAAAAAAACAAAAATATCATCCATACAAACCGCAGTTTGTTCATACATTGAAAGAAACTGATTATGATAGACGTTTTGAATTTTGTTCTTTAATACACGGAAAGTTAGAAGAGGAACCGTTTTTATTGAGACATATAATTTTTTCTGATTCTGTTCCAATGGAACTGTCAGTTCCAGAAATTATCGCTGGTGGTGTGATAGTAATCCCCATTTTACAACCAGTTAACCCCCGCCAAGAAATTGCAAAATGTTTAAATTTATGGAATGGTCACCCCCCTCCTTAGTGTTTATAATCTTGATATTATGATACCTTCCGTATACGCGTCTAAGAGCAAACGGAAATATATGAAATTCTCAAATGCCTGAGTAAGTACCTGACATTTCGAAAGAATTACTTTCTTGAGAACTCAAATCAGAAAAATGGATTTGTGGCAGGCAACCCACCAAAATTCATCTGCAATTTTGGATGCCGGACTACTAGCTCATAAATCTTGTGACGAGAACATATTTTTTTTGATAAAAAAGTGTATTCATATTTTAAATACATTGCCAGCCACTAGGTGTAGTTTTTCTTCGTTAAATCGATTGAAAACTTGGCTGCGATCAACGATGGAACAGGAGCGGTTGGTTGGATAACCTCTACTTCATGTTCATAGAGATATGCAAATAGATGTTTCAAATGTTCTTGAAAACAAAATTACTAGATACACCACTGGTGATCAATATTACTTCAAGGCAAACGGGTGGTGTAGTATCTACAAGAATAAAATAATAGGACCTTATTTTTTTCGACAGTCCATGAATGGCGAACGCTATCTACATTTTTTACAAAATGAATTCAACGATTTTATAGACGATCTGTCCTTACAAGAAAGACCATCAACGTTTATGGTTTCAACAAGACGGTGCTACATGCCATAGTACAGTAGCTGTTAGGAACTACCTTGAAACTATTTTCAATAAACTGATGAATAGATATTCCGATATTTTTTGGCCGGCTAGATCTCCAGACTTAGCCCCTCTGTATTATTTCCTATTGGAATACTTGAAACAACGAGTTGACCAGTGGGGACCTTTTCAAGATATTGATCATTTGGAAAGGATCATTTCAGTTGCATGCCAGAAAATTACTCCAAAAATTATAAAGGATGTATTACAGGAATTTAATAAACGAACCAATAAATGTATTGAAAGACATGGTGGATATATTGACGCTTTGTTGGACTGAAGCAGAATACAAATTATTTCATTTTAAATAATGTTATTGATGTTACTTTTTAGTTAACTTGTTATCTTCTGTTAAACTTTTCATTTGTAAAATAAATTATTATGTTATGCATAATGAATTAATTATTTTAATGCAATAGCAAATTGTTAGAGAACTTACCAATAAACCGAAAGATTATCTTGTTTATCAAAACAATAAATGTTTTATGATTTGCAAAATTAAATTATAATTTATTCAAAACCAAAAATTATTAAAGATCGTTTTTTCACGGTAGATGGATAATATTGGATATCTGATCGTAGTTCTCAATAAGGAACAACTTTTCTCAATAAAGAATGTCGATATTGTCAAAAATAAAGGTACTTTACTCCTGAGCCAAATTTACATTTTCCGAAAAACACCGTACACAAATGCAAAAAATGATATCTGATTATTCCATTTTGAGTTTTAGGCCATGCAAAACTTTTTATCAAGAATAACTTTTTTTCATAAAACTAATAAAAAAAAGGTTTACATATGGTGCCGACTTAAAAGGATACATTGTATAAAAGTTTTCGCACTAGAGAATTTCGACAAACCTTGAAATCGTTCACTCGTCAATCTTAAGGCAAAAAACTGAAAGTGAAAATCAAAACCATATCACATTTTCCTCGGGAGATATCGAAGTTTCAATAGCTCACCGTAAAAATACATTTCAGGTTATTTCAATTATTTTTTTAGGGTATGGAAGACGAAAACTAAAAAAAACAGATCCACAAACCACAACGAATTGACAAAATTATCGTTGAAAAATTATGCCTCACAATCTTCTTCCCGGTATAAAAACAATTCAACTGAAACAACTTCTACTAGCTGCCATGCAGCAGTCAGTCAATCAACTCAGAATTTCAAATTACTGGGCTTTTTTGCTGGAGAATAAATCTTGGATGGCAATGAGAAACCGACCTGTTCAAAGTTACAGACAGAAGAAAGTGTATGAAATCAATATACCAAAAACATTTGTCATTCATCTGGAAAGATTTCTTCGTGCAGAAAATTCAAATCACAGCTGATTTTCTTTCGAAAGGTCAAGACTTGACTAGCTATTCTACGAACCAGATAGCTCCCAGTTGCTACAATTTATATACCCTTTCTAACCATATAAGAATGTCTTGTAGACACCCTCATAATGGATTCGACATGAGAACAACGACTCAGTGATATCAATATCACCAGAAGAAGAGTATTCACAACCACTTTCATGAGCAACTCACTTGAGGAAACCTCAATTTATTTGACCAATAATTCATTCACTGTTATTGTTTACATTGTTATATTTATCAATTGTACTATTTTCGAATGATTTATACTGACAAAATAAACACAATTTTCAATTCATGTCAGGTCAGAGTTACTAATTTTTCTCCGGGTATTCCTAATGTAAAATCAATCCCTATAGGTAGGTGCACGTTTCCCCGAATTCAATAATGAAAATTTGCAGTATTAACCCTCACATAGAAATCTGTGCTTTTCCAGTCGCGGAAAGGCTTTTATGCACGAACACGTTTATTTTTCGAAAAGTCAAATTAAATGCTTTCCCAGGATTTGCATAAAATGTTTTCCGAATTCTGTCACATACTCCCAACAGTGCAATACTGTAAATCCATTAAATTTTTAGAGAAATGAAAATTGTTTCCCCGAGAGGAACGAATGCGAACAATGGAAACGGTGAACTTTGAATTTAGATTGAGTCATGCCAGCTGAGAGGAAACAATTTCGTGAGCTTTTTCTCAGATAGTCGGCGAGAAAATTCATGGAAGAAAATAACGCGTCGAATTTTGATCAATAACGTGCAGATGAATCTGACGAGTGAACGTAATTGAATTATAGGAGAATGCGATCCAGGAACTTACAAATTCCAGAACTTTACTTCATAGGAAATCAAGTTTGAGAAATAGGAATTCTATGAAGGAAAAATTACCAATCATGAATATAGACGATGTGAATAGTCGAAGAAGATACGGAATTGAAAGATGATGAATGGTTTCTCCTGAATTATCACAAAGCCTCAATAAAGCGATTATGGCGATTATGTAAATATCTCAATCACCCCATTTGATTTCTATTGCGAACAGCATGGACATTAAAAGTGGACACGATGAACAGAATAGAGGCGTTTGAAATGTGGATCTTCCGCAGAATACTAAAAATATCATGGACTCAACATATACCTAACGATGGAGTGCTTAGACGTATGGGAAGGGAGAGAGAGTTAATTACAACAATAAAGCGGAGAAAGACCGCTTATCTGGGCCACATATACCGTAATAACAAGTATAATATACTTAAATTAATAATAGAAGGAAAAATCGAAGGAAAACGTGGTCCTGGACGCAGACAACATTCATGGTTAAGAAACATACGCGACTGGAAACACATCAACTTTAATTCGTACCACTCAGGACCGCAATAAGTATGCCGAAATTGTCGCCAACCTTCATTAAATGGAGATGGCACCTGCAGAAGAAGAAGAATGTAACTACCACAGAAATAACCTTCAAAACAGTCTTTTCTCCATTCCCTTGGTGAGCATATTCACAAATATCCTATTATTTATTCGAGAGATTGATTTGATTAATGCCGAAACTTGACCCAATAGTGGATCGAACTAGCATTGTTGTTGCTCCAGTTTACTGAAAGACCTAAAATATGTCAAAATTCATGAGAAAAATTGCTGCAAACCAGAAAACCCTCCGAAGATCCCATTACAATAAGAAAACCCTCGTTTGGTTTGCAACAAAAAAAATATTTACTAAACGAAGGCAACTACATTATTCTAGTTTTTCCACGCTAGGCTTTGGACAGTGGAGACCGGAGAGGATCCCTGCTTCAGGGCCTTTGAAGTTGACGGTTTAGCTAAATAACCGCACAACAATGGTCCCTAAGAGGAAGATTTCCTTAGAAAAAGTTGTCTATGACTATGACAGTCCTACAATGTCCGCCTCTGCGAGATGTCCATCTCTGCACTGGATCATGTTCGCTTTTTGGCAACCACATTGCTATGAGCTCTCTTGTACGTAGGATACGTTACTGTTATATTATTGATATCGTTATTTATGCCACTGTTGACGCAATGCCTTTTTCACTGTGGAGTATCGAGTGACCAACTCATCTTGTACACATTTATTTTATTTGATCATTATTGGGAAATATCCGTTTTGATGTCCCCCCGAGACGATTGATACCATTTCCAGAGTCTATCTGTCTGCATGTCTGTTATCTTCCACGATAACTGCCAATCGAGCTGAAATTTGGTATGAAGATACAGTTTCTGCCCCGAATGCGACCATTAGTTTTTGGCTGTCATCTGTCAAATGGAAGTGACACTATTAAAATGACAGAAACTATAGCGCACGGAACTTGACTTGCAATATGTCATTTGAAAGTCCTCGAAAAACTATATCCCAAACAGTCGGAATTATTTCTCCAACTGACGTCTGTCAAAAATGAAAAATGGCAAAATTCAAAACTTTGCCATTCAATTATTCGACATCTATCCGATGGATTAGAACTAAATTCGCTAGGGGTGCAACACAACAAAAAAATCAAATCAAGTCTGCAGTTGGAGCTTTCCACCGTTTCCCAGTTTGGCGCTACGAATGCTCAATTTTTCTCCTGGGCGTTACCATCCGAGACCCGCATTTGGTGCAGAATCGCTCAATTGACTGAGGTCAAATATCTCACTTGGTCAATTAACCGATAAATTGACTGTTGAATTGACCGATCAAATTGCCGCTTAAGTTCTGGGGAGTCCCACAGCTGATTTAAAAAAAAATATAATTCTTTATCAGCGCCATTCATGGACAGATCTGAAAAAAGGCTATGCCAACGTACTGCCCTTCGGGGATTTCTTAGTTCATTATATTATATTATAATATTTTGTAGATTGTATATATTATCCCGAATTACCAGTCAAGTTATTTTCTACGCGATATGATTCATTCTCCTGCATTTCGTATCATATTTGACTTTTCTCCTATATAAACATCATTTTTAACATGAAATTTAAAACCAAAGCAGTAAGATGATACAAAAGCAATTCACAACTTAATGTGTAGTCCATTGTTCCAAGAATAACGTTCATATGGGGAGAAATGGTTTTCAAGAAGCACCTCGAGAAAACCAAAGTTTATCATCATGTAGCATCAATAATCAACCAGTACGATTCAAATCTTTCAGTGGAAGTGAATACTAGCAATACTGCAAGATTTAGGTCATGCACAAGTAACTTTCGACCGTCTCGGAAGAAATCTCAAGTTATAAATTTAATAAACTTCCAAAGTTTGAATAGGTTACCGGTGGCAAGAAAATTATGGATCACCAAAGTTATGTTTCTACAGTGTGATGTTGACACGAACAAATTGATACGGGAAAATTGAAATACGCCACGCACACACGCTTATCTCATTACAAGCATGGTCAGCAAATGAACTTACAGATAGTGTTTAAAAAAACAATCATTACCAGATAGATTTATGAAATTCAGCGTTCTGAATATCAGAATCGTATTTGTTTGTTTGACAGAATTGCCGAAACATACAACTGCTCTGATTCTGAGCAGCTTTCGTTTCAATCAACAATTTTTGCCAACAACTCCCTTCACTACCTGTCAAAAATGTAACGTAGGTCCCTTTCATACGACTGACAGCAGATTTCCAAGAACAAATTGCAAGCGGTAATAATTATTCTTAATACACCCGCAGTGGTCGACCGCCAATCCTCCGAATTCTGCTGACCTGTCATTTAGGCGGCACTAAACGATCTCGCCTACTAATCCTCGATAGAAAATGTCGACACACTCTTCCTTTCCTCCATCGCTAATAACTAATAGGCGGGGGATTCACAATAAAATTATGTCTGGAAGTCGGTAGTATGAAGTTCTTAATGATATTTTTTTTGCTGGCACAGCAATTCTTATTAGAAAGGACACAAAAACGTCTTCAATATCAGTCTTATTGAATCTATCGCTTTAACAATATTTCAGGAATTTTACGAATGAACATAGTGAATGGTACAGTTTAACCATTTTCATTTGCAGAAGCTGTTTCTATAAGGAGCAAATCAAAAACTCACTTCGCTTACACGAGCGTATATGCGAAGTAACAGAACGAAAAATAATGTTATACTACTCGTGAACATTCTCTGTCGCCGAACCGAAGATCAAAAGAGGCGACAGTCAACGTGTGT